>CM046032.1:38560450-38822950 GCA_025215565.1 Flaveria ramosissima | reverse complement strand
AGTTTTAAAAGATTTTATATATAAACATTTCCTATAATACATATAAAATAGAGATACTTCTGAAAATGGATTCATAATTTGTCTTATGCTTCGTGTATAAGAGCATTCACATCCCATTCCTTATCTTTATCCATATAATTACACTAAAAATTACCATTTCTTCTCTCTCCTTTCAATTAAATAATATATTTTTATACCTTTTTCATTACATTTTCTCTCTCCTTTACTCACAACCACTTTCAAAAATATTAAAAAATTTATAAGGGTTGAACAGTGAATCCTTAAATTTACAGATGAACAGTAACATTTTCTCTCTCCTCCACTCACAACCACTCAAAACCATCCCATATAATTTAAGGACTCACACTCACATAATTTTAAGGCATGGGCTGTGAATGCTCTAACAAAGTTATATTTGATAATATCAAGAAGTATGGTAAAGGTAAACAAATCAGATGTCACGTTTCACACAGATTGGAATATACCTAAAGTACATTTTTTGTAATATTAAACCTTCTAATTTTGTTTTATTATTACAAAATTGTAATATTTATAATTGTATTATCTAAGAGTATTCATACTAGCTTTTCAATTATCTTATTTACACTAAAAATACTATTTTTTTACTCTTTCTTTCAATTAAATAATACTTTTTATATTTTTATCATTAAATTTTCTCTCGCATTTACTCACAACCATTTTTTAAAATATCAAAAAATTTATGGGGTTGTATCGTGTTTTCCAAATAAAAAAATCACGGTACACTCTTTATAAATTTTATTTCTAGTCCATTCACAACCAATTACAAGCATTCCCCTTAATATAGGGGACACAATTAAATGAAAAATAAAAAACTACCGTGAATACGCTAAGATGATAAATTTAATATTGTTTTGATACAACACTAGGTTAATCAAATAGCCCATTTATATGTACGAAAAAAAAAAGTTTGGAATAAAGAATATATAGTACCAAGCAGCATTTGAATCATCATAGATTTTTTTATTCCAATTCTTATAATTGCTTTAAAAATTATTATTTTTCTAATTAAATAATATTTTTTATACATTTATCATACTAGATATATATAACAATGTTATTTCAAATATATATATATATATATATATATATATATATATATATATATATATATATATATATATATATATATATATATATATATAGATATATATATATATATATATATATATATATATATATATATATATATATATATATATATATATATATATATATATGTAGAGAGAGAGAGAGAGAAGTGATCAAATGAAAACCACCTTTATAATTGAAAATCATAAAAACCACTCTCAACCAATCATAGATTTTTAATATAATTGTTTTTAGTTTTAATTAAAAGGGTATTTTTGTAATCTTACAATTAACATAATAATGGAATTTTCTATTATATTTGACTAGATCTCTTGATTTTCTCAATCACAATTTAAATTTGTGAATCATATATGGATTTAGTTTTGAAGATCGCATATATTGCCATCGAGCACCACTATCTGAACAACCTCATTGTCACCTACCACCATCAGCCACCATCGAATTTTAAAGATTACATATCCATCAATGGTACCCAATGAACCTTTTGGTCGCCGCCTACCACCATCAAACACCACCATGTGCTCTGGTCATGACCAGCGAATACCACCAGCACCACACCATTTTTACTGTTTGTTGTGGAACCAACCACCATTACCATTATCACCTGTGTCGAAGTACGTAGAAGTTTCGATTGGTTTTTGGTTCTATGATTGGAAGTTCGGAGAGCATCGAATCGTTTTGTATTCAAAATCAAGAGGTAAGCTTTTAAATTTAATTGTAAAAAGTGTGGTAAACATAAAACTTATGATGATTTAATAATAATGAAGATGTGTCATGAAAGAGGGGCGACGGCTAGGATTACATATGGATGGAACTGGTAGCATCAAGATGAAGAAGACGATGAAGATGAACTCTGTTACGTATATGTAACCCTAATGAAGATGGTGATGAACTAGATGGAAAATGGGTATCAGGATAAGATACATATATGTACTCACTCTTGACGTACGTATATGTAAGTTTGATAGCTATGCAGATGAAGATCAATAGGATGAACAAATGGTATCTAGGTCATTAAGAACAAACTGAATAAAACAAAAACTTAGCATTGTTGTTACATATACGTAACACTGCTGTTACATATACGTAACGTTGTTATTACATATTTAAAACTATGTACTTATTTTATTTGTATTTTATTTTATGTATATGGACTAATTTTGATAGAATTCTTTAACGATTTTGGGTGGGAGTATGGTTACGACTCATCTGTTGCTAGCCTTTCTTGCTACAATATCATCTTATATCATCTATACATCTTTCTGATTACAATATTATCTTTGGTTTTTTAATAGGCTTGTTAGCATTTTACCATTGTTACATTATGTAAAACTATGGTTTACATGTTGTAACTACGTGGCTATGTGTATGTAACTCCATTGTTAATTGTTAGCCATAAGCACTTAATTCATGTAACATAGTCATTAAGTTTCATAGTTTATGCTTTCAAATCTTTCAAAAAAGCAACTTATATATACATAAACGTGGGTTATATTCAACAAGAACATATACGTAAATATGACCTACATGTATATAAATGTAGGTCATATTCAACAGGATCATAGACGCATATACAACTTACTTACATACACGTAAATGCGACTTACTTACATATACGTAAATGAAACTTATATAAACATACGTCAACTGAAAAAAAATCAAACTAATCATTAATTTTAAAATAAAAAATAAAAATATATTTAATTTTAAACTTTTTTGAAAAAATAGAAGAAATGAGAGAGGTGAGAGGAAAGAGAAAAGATTTGAGTAAATTTAGGAATATTTATTATATGTGGTGGTTACCAAATTAATTATTTTGTGTTCTTCCAATTATACCCTTAAGGTCTTACTAAATACTCATAATCTTTAATTAAATTACTAAAATAACACTAATTAATCTCAACCATAAATCAAATTGATCAAATGTGAAAAAGTGATTTTCTTAGTTTTTAATTATAAAATGGTTTCCATTGGAACCCTCCCCTATATATATATATATATATATATATATATATATATATATATATATATATATATATATATATATATATATATATATATATATATATATATATATATATATATATATATATATAATTTTAGAAAAACATAATAACTAACAAAAATACATCATGAACTGTTCAAGAAAAAACAATAACGAGCAGTAATTATATGAGCTTACAGACATATAAAAATTATTATGTTTTTATACAACGCACACGTACACATTTTAAAGATATAAATGCTTATTTTTATCGGGTGATTTTTTTAAAAAAGTAATGTCATATTAAAAATTTATGAACATTTAAAAAGATGAGATGACCTTGAAAAACATCATCAAAAGTGGTTTTGCTCAAAATACCTCTTAAACAGAATTTTCACCCTACAATTTAATCTCAACCATTGATTGAAAAAATTTGTAAATGAGATTATACTAGTATTAAACACCCGGAGTTGCTGTGGGTGGAGGGGGGGGGGGGGGGTAAAACCGTGTCAAGTAGCATCAATTTCACACCACAATCAGTGAGCACCAACACTGAAAAAACTCGTATTAAAAAATAAAAATAGGAAAAATAAAAACGAACGGAAAGTAGACTAAAAACGTTGAGCCCCGCACGTGAAACATAAGACATTAAAACAAATAACTAAGTCGATCTAAGACTCGCGTGTTGTGATGGACTGTTAAACGAGAAAAATTATGCGTAAAAACATTGAACCACACGCGCACGTTGCGACGTGTTGACTCGTAAAATTTAAATCGAAACGTGAAATGAAAATTTTTATAAAAGATGAAAAATATAGGGAATTAAAGTTGAAAGTAAAAAAAATATGTAGGGGTTAAGTTGTAAAAGATAAAAGGTATTAGGGTTAAAACTTAAAAGTAAGATAATTAAAAAAGAAAAAAACAAAAGTGGATACAACCCACTAAAACTATGGTACAACTCATAATGCACAAATAATTGATAATTAGTATTATATATAATTTTACACTTTTTAAAATTAAAACTTTTTTGTTTCAAACATTCCCTTTTAATTATTTAGTTTGGCGGTTTAAATATAGATTTAGCGACTTAAATATACTCTAGACATTCTTTCATGTTAAGTATATTTTGATATTGTTGTCTTTTTATTTCTATTTCAGCTCTAGTCATAAGGTAAAGACTAGTGAAGGCATAAAACAATTGTCTAACTAAAGACGTCATAAACAACTTTTCTTCAATTTGTTTAGAAAATAATAGAAAGCACAAATGTTAAAATTTTGGTTGAAGAAAATATAGTGCATATCATCATTATCATCAATTTGTTGTCGACGTTGACTCATTTATGTAGAATCTAAACATCCAAGAGTAACTTGAATTTTAACATAAGAATTTTATAAATTATTTAAAATTTGTGGAACCATAAACCCTAAAACTATTTTAAAGATTTGTGGTTACCCAAGAGACACTCTCGAGTGGATTTTGTCATATATATTTGATGACTGATCCAACATATAAACAGAATCTAACAACTTTGAACATATCCTTTCCATGTTCACACTTAGTTCTTTCGTAAAAATTCAGAAATTCTTTTGGTCTAGTGATAGCCTCACAGCTTCTCAAATAAAAGGTCGGGATCGAGTCTTATTTGGAACAAAATTGCTTTGTGCTAAGCTAGGGGTTTCCTAATTGTCGATTTCCACTTAATAAAGTTGGGGGTGCGGTCCTAGTTAAAAGAACATATATGTAGACCCGATTAGAATAACAACTATCCTAAAAAAGGTCGTACAATTGTTGTTAAAAAATACTTCACAATCATTCATTTATTAAAATGATTCATTATTAAAATTCATCAATAATATTTCCCTTATGGTGAAGGGATGGAACTCTCTGAATCTAAAAATACTTTAGCTAGTTATATTGTATTGTTATATTTACAATCAAAAGTTGTTATATTATTCTATCTAAAAGTTTGTAGTAGCTATTAACTACCCAAAAGGGAGGGGTACAAATGTAGAATCTTGGAAACGTAAAACTACCATAGCATTTTCTTAAAATATAATTAAAATTGTATATTTAAATAGATAAAAAAACATTAAATTTAAAAATATTATGATAAAAAAAATCCTATTTACATCCTCGCCTCAAGCCTTTCTTGAACCCTTCCAATTGAGTGTTTATACGGGCAAAAAATTTTAAAGAGTAAATTATATTTTTCATCATTTAGATTTATAGTAAATTCCAGTTATTATCCATAAATTAATGAAACAATAGTAATTATTCTTTACGTTTAAAAAAGTTTGCATATTTCATCATTTGTACTAATAGGCGTTAAAGTTTTCTATTATGTACAATCATCTGTCTTGCATATAAGCACAATTCTGTCATTATACCCTCTTGAAATTAAAACATTAAGATAAACTTAAAATGAAAGACCACCATCACCAACATCATCATCCACAACCACCACCACCACCATCCATCCTCATCATCCACAACCACTATTGTCATCCACCATCATCGATCGCTAAATCCATCACATTTCTTCTTCACCCATACCACTATCACCACACCATTGATATGCCCTCTCCACCCACTAGATCCATCACAAGTCTTATATAAGGGACCGAATTGAACAATTAGTCTAGAGAGAACCCAACGATCGGACATCACAACCACCACCACCGCACCAACTATTGGTTTTGCACCATGTTTCCGTCATAATTTCAAATAAGTCAACCCAGTTCAATATATTCCCTAATGGAGATATGTAGTGCTATTCTCTGTCTTAAATCCATGGTGATGAGGTTTAGGTCAAGATCGATTGTTGATGAAAAAGACTACCCTCCGTGAGGGAGTGGCAACAATGATGATAGTGGTTGTGCTGGGTAGCAACGATGAGTTTTAAGTGGTGGGGTGGCATGGAGGATGATGGTGGTTGCGTTGGGTAGCCGTCTTCAGGAAGAAGTGGCAGATCTAGAATACAAGTTCAGGGATACCTTAAAAAATTTTACGGTAAATTTATATAAACAAAAAAATACGGTAATAAAGGGGTACGAAGGAATATCATTCAAATTAAGAAGAAATTAAACCAAATGAATTGAACCCGAAGAAGTAGTTGAACCAACATCATTATCAATTAGTTGCATAACATTATCAATATTAGAACAAATATCGTTCTCTTGAAATATTCTTTTAAAAATTACCAATAAGAACTTGTTTTTTTTTCATTTTTCAAATCTTCAACTTTATAACAAATAACATAAAAAGAATTGCACATAGAAATAACACAATTTAAATCTCTAATTTCAAACTTAAATCCCTAATTTATTTTTCAAATCCAATTCATATCTCTAATTTCAAATATTTTATTTTTATAAAAAATAGCACAAAATATTAGAAATCAAACATCATAAACCCTAAATCCTCAATTTCATAGTCTAATAGAGTAAAATTATTACCTTGAGTGAATGAGTGGCGCAAGTGGGTGATCTGTGGGAGGTAGCGCAGGTGGGTGGTCCGGTGGCTAGTGGCGCAGGTAGGTGGTGGCGTAGGTGGTGTCACACCCTCAAAATCACCGGCAGGGTTCTACCGCGAGGCGCATGATAAACGAGGATCTTATACACAGTCATATCAAACGACACTATATGCGATTTAAAATAAACGTTTGACCATAACTCAGAGTAAAACATAGTTTTCAATTAACTCAGGTAGGTGGTGGCGTAGGTGGTGTCACACCCTCAAAATCACCAGCGGGGTTCTATCGCAAGGCGAATGATAAACCATGATCTCATACACAGTCATATCAAACAACACTACATGCGATTTAAAATAAACGTTTGACCATAACTTAAAGTAATAGTTTTCAATTAAACACTCGTTTGACCTCCAGTTGAGTTAGCACGATTAACACGGGTGGGGTTTGTCAAACCCAGTAGTACTACTCCAAATTACCTCACTAGTTCAATATTAATGATTCAAGTGGTAAGGATGTGCGTGATAATATTTGCACTACAGTAACAGACGATATACCAATAATACTAAAACATGATAAATAGGAATAGTTTGCATGCTTCTCCCTCAAAAAGGAAAATAAGTAAAAGTGGGGCCGTGAAAACTCACCTTAGAAGCGTAGGAAAAACATGAAGTGTAAAAATCAAAAGCTAATCGTTACCTAACAAATATAGATCTATGAGTGTGTGTACATAATGGTCAAGATGAACCCTGTTGTATCCAAACAACGTACTAGATGAGGTTGGTGTGTGTTGTTTACCTTTCTCTCTCCTAGGTAGGCATTTGGTATATCCAGAAGTGAGACCACATGTTCATCAAACTTTTCTTTCGTGTTGTTGAGGTTTATAATGATTGTTAGAAAGAGATTGACTATTCAATGTTTTTGCATGCTCGCTTGTCGAGGATGATTGTAGCGTTAAGGGGACGGGGTATCACCGACCAAACGTCACAACATACATGTTTATACATGCTACGATGAGTCGTTGGATTTTTCCGTAAATAGCACAAAGTTTTTCGACCTTAAGACGAAGACCCCTCCATTTCCCGTTAACATGTCTGGGAGAGGGAAGGCCTTTACTAATCAAAAGTGTGATAATGATTGGTAACCCGTCTCTAAAATATGTTGCGTAGTTAACTATTAACTAAGAAATTAAAACAAAGTAAATAAATTTAACAAACTAAATACATAATGTAGAAAACTAAGGATGAGTGGTTAATAGTTTTCTAAGATCTTTCATCGATTAAAAGTCAATTATAACTCAAGAAATTAACATGAGATAAATAAAGAGATCAAGGGAAAGAGATATTTGAACTTTTAACTCTTCTCGTAACTCAAGAAAGAAACATGTAAATAAAAATAAAAATTAAAGAAAAAGGATGACAAAACTGATTTATAAAGGTTCAAGTGGATGTTAACTAATTCACTCTACTTTCTCTCCCTGATCTTCAAATGGAGCGTCCACTAAAAATTTCACTAAAATGGTAGGGATCATCATATATACAACATTTACTAAACCAAGGCAGTGATTATTTTGTTTAACTTCATTATATTGATCAAGACAGTGAGTCTTTACACTTATTCTAGTCTTCACTATATTAACATAGTGAACCTCTTAATATTATGTCAAGATACCATTGGATAGCGTGCATTGATTTTTAAATATTAAAGTTGTGATCTCTATATTAAAGTTACAAAATTTTGAGTTTTAAGTGTGGAAGCGTTTTAACAGGTTGAGTTAATTCAAAATTAACTCCTAAAACAGACAAAGAATGAAAAATATAAACACGTCCACTGGGTGTTTACAGAATCTAACTTTAATGAGCAAACCAACATTCAAACACGATGGGTGCAACAACATCTCGCTAGTTGACATGTTCACAAAATCAAATAAAGCTGGTAACGATTGCAACACACGATAAAATCTGACGGCGGCTTACAACAGTAGCGATGGCAGTTGGTGGTGTTGTTCGAACTTGCGACCGAAAAGGGTGGTTAGAAAAAGCTTGCGACGACCAAGGGTTAGGGGAATTAGGTTCCCCTAATGTTTTATTTATAATCTTATTATTTACCTTTTAACCCCTTGGTTAATTTAAGTTTAATCACCTTGACATTTGTTGATTAATTATTAACAACTCTCGTGGTTTATTAATTGACATTTAATTAAGTGAACTCATAAACGTTTAAATGTTTAACTTTTAAATTTTAAACCATTTAACCACTCAATTAATATTATCAATAAATAATTAAATAATGATTATTTCTCAAAATGGTCAAACATCATTTATCTAATCCGCGTTTTGTGAACTATAACTTGTAACAACTAGACGGTTATATTTTGTTGTTGTTCAAAATATAACTTTTTGGATTGTACCTCGGTAGTAACATTGATATGATTAATGATCAGATCTCTAATATCCACAGACTTTCACTTACACGATTCATCGACTAATTGTCTCAGTGTAGACAGTGTTGAACGCCTAGTTGCATCTCACTGCCTCTAACAAGATACGACGTTTTATAGTCGTCACCTAATTCAGATTGCTACAAAAGGGAAGAAGTTGTAAAAGAAAAGCCAAAAGTACATGATTGTAAAAGAAATGCTATGGAACTACAAGCATGTGACTTCACGTAATATGACACCTCTACTAATAGAAACTTGCAAAGTCATCACTGAAAACGTGGAGCATTAAGTAGTCGTATCTCAAACAAGACATAAGAAATCATAAGATCACAATGAATCTATACGGAATCAAAATAAAATCAACATCAATGATATTTATATATATAATGTAGCGCTTAAAATGAATGATGCTACTACAAATGCCTCTCTGAAAGAATTAAAAAGAGTTTAAATTATTAAAAAAGAACTTGAAATGAATGATGCTTTATGGCTTCTATATTCAAAAAGGGATTTGTTTTGTAAATTTGGGATTTTAATATTTCAATAGATTATAGATAAGAGTTTCTTTAATTAGTTTTTTTTATCATTATAAGTTCCTCAAGGATACACCTTTCTTACAAAGATTTTATTTTCAGGGCCTCAATATCAATATTTAGACCTCCAAAACATCTAGAACAACCTCATATGTACACTGTATTTTTAAGTTGAAGAGAATGTACATGTGATTGACATCATGAAAGGACTTATGAGATGTATGAAGATTATACCTCTTCTAATACAATCATCATGGCACATATCATTATATTATAATCATCAATCATCATCATCATTTAGAGTTATCATGAACACCATCTTCTGTGCCATCTGTCATCATTTTCAATCATCTCTTTCAATTCTACAACTTTTAATGTAAGAAAAGTTGTTAAAAGGAAAAAAAGGGAGTGTTTGCTTGATTTCTGTAGAGATAACTTTATATTAGCTGTTTACTAATTAATCAAAGTGAAAACATTATATATAATAGAAATAGACTAGCTAACTACCAGACCAACTTCCAACATAGGAGATAATGCAGCACATCAGCACTGATGTTGAAATGTTGGCCTCCATATATAACAATCAATCTATTAGATTCCAATAACCGATCATTCTGCGTGTGCGAATAATATTACCATCTAACAGTGGCCGACATCGGGTATCAAAAGGGGCAGTTGTGATGTATTAACATCTGAAGGAAGAAGATACCAAAGGCTAGTGGGAGAAATCATGATGAATCTTGCATAATAATATTCTTTTCTTCTTTGCTTGATGGTCCCAAGCCTACCTCTTTTCAACTTTTTCATTTCTTTTTCCTTTGAATAGTACAATCCTACCTCCATCTTCCTACTTTCATGCTTATGTTATATTACTATCTTGACTAAACCCATATATAATTCTCTAATATGCATCTTTAGATTTTGATAAGATGTTTTCATTTTACGTGTCGGTCATGTTGTTTAATGAATACCACAAACACATGCCAATGCGTGTGCGCTACTAATACCGTAGTTTCCTTTTCTTTTATATTTGTCATCCGTATCATATCTCATCATTAAATGCATAAATTCTCTTAATTAAATCTGTCTGATTATTGTGTGATTAGCTCTATATAATCTTAAGAAAATGTTTGTGCCAGTGCCATAATTGTCTCTTGCAGCTTCTTTGTATATTGATTGCTGCCAACCAACCAACACCCTTTAATAATTTCAGGTGAACAGCATATTACATTCAATTTTGCATATGAAAAAGAAAGTAGCTATCAAAGTATCAATTATTTCATCAAGTGATAGGATTAATATATTGAGTTGACCTTTAAAATATTGTTAATTCTTACTGCTGATAGAAAGTGACCACAAGCATGAAGTTTTTATTGATTCATGTGATTTTTAAGAATATGAGAACCTAAGGAATCTCCATCTTTATATGCCAATGACACAAAGACAAATGAGAAAAGATCGAACGGTACAGCCTACATGCGGATGTGTTAAGTGCATTCTTTATGAGTATGTAAAGTTGTATAACCATTTGCAGTTATGCTACTTTTTCTTTGCAAGAAAATGGGATCATGTAATGATGTGGGAATTAATTGTGTTTATAAAGTATATTTTCATGTTCAGGGAGTTGTGAAGAGTAGTGGGATGTTGTTCCATATGTGCAAAATTACTTGATACTGTGCCATTAGATGTTTGCATTGTGGCCTCATAATTCACATCACCTGTCATTTCTAAGCATGCAAACACTAGTAGATAAAGAGCTCAAGTTGTTCTCAAGCAGTATATGCTAAAGGTCTCTCTCTCTCTCATCTCTCTCTCTCTCTCTCTCTCTCTCAATATTTTTTACCATATTTTTCGTGAACACGTACTGACAATGAGTTCTCTGTAGGTATACAATACATTGGCTTCCACTTGATCAGCCAATATAAGAAATTCCTATGTGAGCTTTCAGATTTTTTTTCTTTGAATGCGTACGTTCAACTAGTTATAATCTCTTTCAATTCATCGGTATCTAAAGATAGCACGTCTAAACCAAATGGCAATATTTCTCATGATATTAGTTTTCTGCTCATGTCTAAAGATTATTACCACATAATGTGATGATGGTAGCTGATATAATTAAATGAAAGTTTTCCTAAAAGATCAGTTATTCTTCATGGTAGCATTTTCTCGCCTTTAAGGTATCTCATTTGCTTGATCAGAACCGCTTTTGGTAGAAGATGTACTGGTGCATACAACGCGTATTCTGCTTGTGAGAAACGCGTATTCTGGTAAAAATAGAAAATTGTCAATGAAAAAGTTTTCTTCTATTGCCATTGAGTTGAATAATTTCTTTTTATGAGATATCTTATTCCATTAAAAATGGCTGGTAGGCTTTTATTATAGGAAAACAATGGAAAGTCAATATGGGACACATTGTTGGACAAGATTGTGACTTTTGCAAGTTAATGGTGTCTCCTATTATCATGTGGGTCTAATAGTGAACATCTTTGCAGGCTCTATGTACCTCCCAATATCCTCATTTTCTCCTCTAGTCTCTTGTTATTTTAATCATTAAAAGCAGCATACACTTCTGTGCTCATTTTCTGAAACATATGGGAGAAGCAAATTCAGGCGTTCGTAACGAATTATGACCTTTAAAATTGTGGGAAATACAGATGAAATATATCATAAAAAAAAGATCAAGATAGAAAATGAAGTTCATGAGACTTGGGACAAGACCGGACACCTTCTATACCGGCGAAGCCACAAGGTTTGTAAACGTCGTTCTTTCCTTAAATAATATAACCAAGTAATGTAATTAACCAATGATTGGTAAATTTCAGGACTTTGATTTCTGACTTACCGACTGACCTCACCATAAAGATCAACAATGTCACATACCTTCTCCATAAGGCAAGTAATCATAGATTTAAAAAAACTATGATTTGAAATGCATACATAATTGTACAATGTTTTAACAAAATAATTACATAGACCATTGTGGTACACCTAGTTTCAGTTTCCACTGCTTCAAAAATGCGGTCTCCTGCAACAACTTTGCTCTGAGAGGGGAGACACCGCGAGTGTTCCAGTGGAGCTTCATGATATCCCTGGTGGTGCAGATGGTTTCGAGCTGTGTGCCAAGTTCTGTTATGGGATCAAAATTGATCTAAGCGCGCATAACTTCGTACCAGCAATATGTGTCGCTAAGTTCATGCAAATGACAGAAGCTGTTTCGAAGGGGAACTTTGTCTCAAAGCTAGAGGTTTTCTTTAATTCTTGCATTCTTGAAGGGTGGAAAGATTCGGTTGTTGCGTTGCAGACTACAGAAAGGTTTCCCGAATGGTCTGAGAATCTTGGGATTATCAGAAGCTGCATTGATTCAGTAGTTGATAAAATACTTACACCAACATCAAAGGTAATCACTAGAATACAACTTGATAAATGCATTAGCGGTAGTCAGAAGATCGCAAAAACATTGAACTAAAACTAAAGGCCTTCGCAGGTTAGATGGTCGTTCACGTATACCAGACAAGGATATGACAGAAAGAAGCACCACAAGTCTGCCCCTAAAGATTGGTGGACAGAAGACATAGCAGACCTGAATGTAGACCTATTCCGATGTGTGGTTACTACAGTGAGGTCAACAAACATGCTGCCACCACAGCTTATCGGTGAAGCCTTACATGTTTACGCGTGTCGTTGGCTTTCAGATGTAAGGTCTCACCCAGAAACCTCAACAGCTTCTGAAATGAACCAAGAAGAAGAATCTGCAACGAGACGAAAACGACTTGAGATGATCGTAAGCCTTATTCCAGATGATAGAGGATCAGTTTCATTTGGATTCCTTCTCAAACTCCTTAACATGGGGAATGTTCTAGGCGCGTCTCAAGTGATTCGTTCTCAAATTATTAAGAAATGTAGCTTGCAGTTAGAAGAGGCAACACTAGATGATTTGATGTTACCTTCTGCACATGACCATTCTTCTGATCATCGCGTTTATATTAATATTGAACTGGTTGAGGTTGTCGTGGAAGGTTATATCGCGCATTGGAGAAAATCATATTCCAGAGATGCAAATTCACTTAACTTGATCACAAAGGTTGGGAAACTGGTGGACTCTTATCTCCATGTCGTCTCCATGGACCCGAACATGTCAGTACAGAAACTAGTGTCTCTTGCCAAAGCTGTACCTGATTTTGCGCGGCCTGAACATGACAATCTTTACAAGGCAATTAACATATATCTACATGTAAGTAATATCAGAAGCAAAAGAAAATTATTCAAAAACTTCTTATTATAGATGCCTGCATATGTTGTTTCATGTATATTCAACTGTCTTTAAATGATGATCATGAGCAGGAACATCCCCAAATGAGCAAGGAAGAGAAGAAGCACCTTTGTAGCATTTTGGATTGCCAAAAACTATCAGCTGAGGCTCGCGCCCATGCTGTGAAAAACGAGCGGCTTCCATTGAGAACCGTTGTGCAAGTCCTTTTCTTTGAACATGAGAAACATGGTGGTAAAGAAACAAAAAGCTACAAAAGTGATCAATCTGTTGTACAAGCTCAAGGCATAGAACTAACAGAAACCACAGGGGATTTTCTTAACAGATTAGAATTGTGCTCAGGTGAACAGTCCACTAAAGCAACGGTTACTAGACGAACAAGTGGTCCAAGCAGCACAAGCCAAAGGCTTGATCCAGGACCAGAACACAAGTCGAAGGGGAAAAAGGTCCGGGACACAGGGTCGGACAAACTAAGGGAAATCATTGAAGAAGAAAGCAAACAACAACTTACAAAAGTAATGATGCAAAGAAGTAAATCAGAGCATCGTCGTAAAGGAAAGTAGTACATGGATTATTTAGTTGTTATCAACAGTTAGTGAAACCTTTGCATAGAACAACCAGCATTTTTAAACAGTAAAAACCAATGTTTTACGGTTGTACTATGGCAAATCTTTCAGTATGAAAGCTTATATCAGACATTCAGTTCATTAGATGCTTAAATTGTAAATCAAATATATGAAAATATTTTTATATAACCATATAATTATATAACAATATCAAATTACATTGTTTTCTAGTTATTGTGTATTAACCGAATATATTTATCTGAATATATTCGGATATATATAGTGTGTATATTTAGAAGAAAGTTTGTGTTCTTGATGGATCTAAGTTTTCCTACTCATCTTGGGTAAGTTTTCCTCAATCTTCGTGTTCAAATAAACCCAATCACAAACCCCCTCTCAACAGGGTGTTGGCCCTTTAGGATCGATTAGGCTCTTTGATTGATGATCTTGAATATGAACAATTTGTATGAAGTTTGAGAGAAAGATGATGAACAATATGTATGATTGATATGAATGTTTACAGACTCTTGACCACTATATATACCCTACATGGTAGTTACAACTTTAGGCTTTGACATACTAACCCCTTATACATACATACATTTACATACTAGACTCTAAGTTTGACTTTCGACTAATTATATAAACGACCCATAGTTTAACTATACTTAGACACTCATGGATTAAGTAATTATACTTCAACACAGGGCCACTCCTGCCTCATCCAAACAGCCTTATTAGGCCCCTTGGTGGGCCTCGCCTCCTTTTTGCCCATACCGATCACAAGGGTGGGTTTCACATGGGCAACCAGGCCTATAGCAGCCTTCTAACTGGCCGAGTTCTTTTCGGCAGGCGGGTTAATTCAAACAGCCACAGCATGCCCATGTGTCTGAATACAACCCACTAGAACAAACTGAATTAGGTGAAGCTCTCATTGCTATGACATTGGATCAACATGACACACAATGGCTTATGGACATAGGAGCCATCGATCACCTAAGTGCTGATCCGGGTATTGTTTCCTACTCCTTCATGGTTAATTCTATTAGCTCAATACTCGTTGGAAATGTTCAACAAATCCCCGTTGTTAGATCTGGTAACACCAATTTCCCACACTCACCAAATAACCTCAAACTTAACAATGTCCTTTACACCCCTAACATTATCAAAAACCTCATATATGTCAAAAAGTTCACCTTTGATAATTGTGTTTCCGTTGATTTTGACCCCTACGGTTTTTCTACGAAGGACTTCAAGAATGGGAAGATTTTAAGCTGCTACAACAATGGCGGACATCTTTATCCTGTCACAGCTCCTGCTCCTACCCCAGCATCTGCTCATTTTCCTCATATATTCCAAATGTTAGTCATGATTGTTTGGGTCACCCCGGCGCCCATGTCCTTAATTTTCTTGTTTCTAGTCAATTTATATCATGTAATAAGCGAAGACATCCTAGTCTTTGCAACTCTTGTCAGTTAGCGAAACATAAACGCTTACTTTTCTCTTTATCTACATCTAGCACTTTAATATCGTTTTGATTTAATACACTCTGACTTGACTTCTTCTATTGCTAGTAAAGTCGGATATAAATATTATATGATATTAATAGATGACTTTAATTACACATGGGTATATCCACTCATATACGAATCTAAAACGCTTAGCAAATTCACTATATTCCATACATTTAATCTTTCCATCAAAGTCTTTCAATGTGACAAAAAGGTGGAATTTGATAACCCTCACTTTCAATCACTTGCATCCTAAAATGACAATCAATTTCACTTCTCGTGTCCACACATTTCCTAACAAAATGGGAAAGCCGAGAGAATAATACGTCGAATCAACGGAATTATGCTTTCCATTCTCGCACATGCTTGTCTACCTCTCACATTTTGGGTGGGAGCCATACACACTTCTGCCTATCTACATAATCTTTTACCCACATACTTTTTTAGCAACAACACCCCAATTGTTGCCCTCTACCTTTGGAACCCCATATACGATCACCTACGGGTGTTCAGATGTCTTTGCTACCCGAACCAATCCTCTACCAACTTCGCTCCAGACAGTGTGTTTTCCCTGGTTACACCACTGAATTTCGTGGTTACAGATGCCTTGACCTCTCAGCGAGTAAAGTCATATTCTCACGCCATGTCATTTTTTATTAAACCAAGTTTCCTTACTCTGAATATGGTACACTCGACTACTCCACACTCAAGTCCAATCTCACCTCTTCCATTTTCACCCATCCTGATCTATTCTATACTTCTCTGCCTTCTTAACCAACCACCACCACTTCCACCTTACCAGCCCACCTTCCATCCCTTCCCTCTCACCCAAACTCAGTCCACCAATCCCTTTCCAACCACACCCACACCTTTCCCATTACTGTCATTGTCGGCCCAAGCCTCCACTACCACCACCTTCCCAGTAGCCTCCTTAACCTCCCGCACTGCCTAGTCAGACCTGCCTCCCACTCAACCACCACCACCCCTAACCCACCCACTCGTACCCAACGTATGATCACTAGGTCCCGAGATGGCACTTCCAAACCATCCATTCCTATAAACCTACATAATACATCCACTAAAACTATCTCTCCTTTACCCAAATCCCACCTTCAAGTCTTAACAGATCCTCATTGGCATAAGGCAAAGACCAACGAATATGGGGCGTTAATAGCTAATAACACATGGGAGTTGGTACCAAGACCTGCTCATCCACATATTATATTCATTTTTTATGGTTGTTTCACCAAAAATTTCATGCAGATGGCTCTTTAGAATTGTATAAAGCTCGCCTCATAGTAAATAGAAAGTGTCAACAAGTTAGAATAGATTGCTTTGATACATTCGATCCAGTGGTAAAACCTACTACCATTCGAACTTTTATCAGCCTAACCGTCTCCCATCAGTGGCCTATTCACCAACTAGAGGTAAAGAATGAATTTTTTACACGATGACTTGCATAAAATTATTTATATGTTTTAGCCTACCGGCTGCATAGGCAAATAACACTTGACACATGTATGCCAGCTGAGGAAGTCCTTATGTGGCCTAAAACAAGCCCCTCGTTCATGCTACCACCATTTTTCCACTTTGGTTTCCGGAGCACCATGAGTGACTCCTCTCTTTTTGTTTATAAAAAGAGTGCCGAATTGGCTTATCTCAGATGATTAAATATTATATGGTATTACTAAGTTCTAATTATCAGTTGAGTTGCCATGACAGATCTCGGTTAGTTACATAATTTTGTAGGCATTTAAGTTACCAAGAAAACGGGTATTCTCTTTCTTTCTCAACAATCACATGTAGCCGAAATTATAGAACGTGCAAATATGTAGAATTACAAACCTTGTTCCATCCCCACTAACACTGATCAAAACTTAGTTCCACAGCTGGTAATCGTTTACCTGATGGAACACTGTATAGAGGTTTAGTCGGTGCCCTTCAATATTTGACTTTCACCCGACCCAACATTTCATATGTTATCCAGCAAGTATGTTTATTCATGCACGCCCCAAGGGACTTTAGATCACAAGCTCACCATCAAACCATCTAAGTGTTGCAAATTAATAGCCTATCTTAACATTGACTAGGAGGATACCCTAATTCTCGGCGGTCCACTTCCGGTAAATGTGTGCTTCTTGAAAAACTCTTGGTCTCATGGTCCTCCAAATTCCAAAACAAAATATCCTATATTATTGTAGAGGTTGAATACAAGTGCATTACAAACATAATTACGGAAACTAGTTCGCTCCACAAACTTCTTCTTGTGCTACATGTCCCCACTCGTGATGCCACTGTCATTTTTGTGATAATGTTTCAGTAGTATACCTTTCAGAGAACCCGATTCAACATCAAGATACCAAGCATTTCAAAATCGACATCCATTGTATCTGGGAGAAAGTCCGCATTTAGTGCTATAGAAGTACTACATATTCTGGTTGACTATCAATAAGCTTACATTTTCACTAAGGGTCTACCATGATAATTGTTTAGCAGATTCAAGTCCAGTTTGTGCATCCAATCCTCTACTACTCACATCGATGGGGCATATTAACCAAATATATTTGTCTGAGTATATTCAGATATATATAGTGTGCATATTTGAATTATATTTATTTTTTATACTTGATAGTGTTTCTGTAGTTATAGGATAGTTTGTTACATTCTGTTATGTATATGTGTATCATGTTTTGATGAATGAAAGCATCTGAGAATTTTTAGCATTACATTATGCAATTGAGTCACTCCAGTATAACATAGTCAAACACCTTAGAAATTATACTAACTGGTTAGCTTTAATCCTATGGAGTAGAAACACAAGACCATACAACTAATCATGAGTTCTTCGTATTCATAAGCACAGTTCCTAGTGTACACTTAAAAGGAAAGGAAGATTATAGACGTAGGGTTTTGGAAATCACACCTGGTTGTAACAAACGCAGGTCGGGTTAAACAAACCATAAATACTTACATGTATAACATATCTAAAACCACAAATTCTAAAAAATAGAGTATTAAGATTCATGCCACATTTCATGCGTAAGGAGGGCATCACTTACACGACATACCATCATACACATATCATCGGATATCTATAAATAGTAAGTAAAAGGGATGAAACTACATGCACAAATCCCTCCCTCCCTCCATCCCTCCCTCCTCTCCTCTCTCTACTCTACTTATTTAAAACAACTGATTCTCATGCTAAAGGGTGGATACATAAAGACTTTCCTTCCCTGTAGCACCTTAAACAATGATGTTGCTTGTGTGCAGCTTAATCATACCTTACCAGAGATCACGATATCTTAATATGTGAAGACACACTACTATGGATTTAGTCTCATCGCTAGAATTCATGTTTACAAAACAATGTGGAAATTTTGTTAAAAATGAGTTTTAATAAAATTGGAAAATGAGTTTTTCTTAACTTTAGATATATAAAAACATAATTAAGTGTTGTTAATATATATGTTATTTATTTCGTTTGTCTTCTACCATGTTAAAGTTTTACAAGGAACCAAATGGCATCCAAACAGAGCTAAAATGTAAGAGATATCAATGTTCGAAGTTGGGTGTTAGATAATATTAACCATAACCATGAAAACCACCTTTTGCTAGTCACTAAATTATCAATTATATTTTGTAATTGTTTAAAGTGTATTTATTAAACTTCAATCTCATTATTTTAGGTAAGTATAAATTTTGTATTTTAATTCCCAAGAAACAAAGATGATTACGAAACGAGTTACGTATATGTAACTTGTATAAGTTAAGTATACATACCTCATAAATGTATATATGTAACTCACGATTTCATATACGTGACTCATGGTCCTCGTACTTTAACATGATATTCAAGTAACCTCTCTCATATCTATACACACATATATACAGGGAAGAGATCAATTGCAAACCAAAAAAAATGCAAACTTTGCGCAAACCTACGAAAAGTAGCCAAGATCAACAAAAAAATATTATCTTTAATGTAGAAATAGCATTATTACACATATAATAATATTATATTTTTGTATATATATGTGCAAACTCACGCGTGTTAAAAAACTAACACATGTGTAAAATGTAACTTATACAATGTAAATTTACACATGTTTACACTGTGTAAGTGACAATTTACACATGTAAGTTTACTTTAGTAAGTTACAGTCTATAGATGTGTTACTATTTTAACACATGTAAATTTGCACATATACATAAAAAATATACATTCTATATAGTTGAAACAAGTTGAATTCTATAAACAATTAGTTGATTAACTTTGAAAATTTTCAAAGCATTCAATGTTTTGGTATTATAAGAAGGATGTGTTTAACTTATTTTCAACTATAAATACTAAGGTTAGTTATGACTGAAAAATAAATCAAACATCATATCTCTAGCTCTATTGTTCTTTTTGTCTAAGTAATTTCTATCAATTCTTTTATCAACAGCTACCTATTTTTTTCTTGTAATTTACTTTATCTTATTTTAAAATATATATGAATAGCTTTCTTTCAATTCTTCTGTTGTACTTATATTTATATAAAGTGTTTTATTACTATTTTACGAACGGTTTTTCTATGAACTTAAAACAAAATTTTAAAATAGATTTTGTAGAACACATACAATTTGAAAACAAGTTTTAGTTACAATCAAGTGTTTTGACATACTAATAAAATGTGGCTACGGAAAAGAAGCATGTTTATTCACATTGTTGAATTACAAAAGTGTTTTTCCTTTTAAAATTAGACTTTGTCTATATTACAGTTATACATTATGTTGCTAGTCATTCTTTAAATGAAAACATTATATTGACAAATAAAAGTTATTTTTGTCTAAATCAAAACTTTAGACACACTCTTTGATATAAAATGTTTAAACATTTATTTTATAACAAAGAGATTACAAACTTGTGTTTTAAGTTTAAATAAACAAATAATTTGAAATTTCACGTATATTTAACCTTTTGAATTTGTTTCATAAAACTTATTTCTTATGCAACTTTCGACAATGACTAATATGAATGCTTCTTCTTCCGGTACTCTATTACCATTAGTGGTAATAAAACCACAACGACAAACCATGCTGAAGAAATAAGAAAAGTTTTCTAGGCTACACTTTAAGAGTCAACAGTGAAAGATGTTTTTATATCTTACTACCTTTGACCTTGTTTGATTCTTGACTTAATCTCAAGCTTGTTGAAGGGGAGAATTCAATTCAACACTTAGTCTGTGAGCTTCATTTTGTTCTTGGAAATATACCAAGTTTTATGTCGCACATTATGTGTTCAACGGCTTGGGGAATGCTTTGTATAGCATATACTGCAAGATAACTACCAGTAAAGAAGTTTGGTAGTCATTTCAATGCAAGTATAAAATGGAGGATGCCGAGACAAAAAGAAACTTGTTATGTTCTACTTCTTAGACTATAAAAGGTTTGATTTCAATACTGTGATCAACCAAGTTCAAGAGTTACAAGTTATACTTGGTGACATTTATAACGAGGGGATGGACCTTAGTGAGACTTTTTAGTGGTAGCTATGGTTGATAAGTTGCCTTCTACCCAGGTAGATTTTAAGAACGATTTCAAGCATAAGAGGAAGGAGATTACTATACGGACCTTGTGGTTCATCGTCGTGCAGACATTGGTTAAGGCCATCATGATGGAGCATAATCAATCCTATACCAGTCATAAACACAACAAGAGGAAAGGAAAATAAAAGGTTGTGAACCTTGGTTTGAAGAAAGGGTTTGTGAAAAAGAAATACTTCTCTTGTCAAAAGGAAATGTTACAAGTATGGTGAACCTTGTCAAGAAGCTAAACAATTTAAGCCTCTAAAACGTAAGAGGGTTAACATAACTGATGATGGCATGCCTCTCCTGGCAATGATATCTGACTTCGCTACTACGAGGGAGGAGGTGAATCTTATGACTAACAACCTTAAAGGGTGGTGGATTGACATCGGTGCAACTCATCATGTTTGCCCAGACAATACCCTCCTTAGTATGTATAAAGTTCTTGTGGGAGA
This sequence comes from Flaveria ramosissima, assembly GCA_025215565.1. Lineage (NCBI taxonomy): Eukaryota > Viridiplantae > Streptophyta > Magnoliopsida > Asterales > Asteraceae > Flaveria > Flaveria ramosissima. The sequence continues at coordinate 38,801,023 of CM046032.1, read as the reverse complement.
TAAGAAGTTGTACATGGAGAATGTAGCTACTACGGGCATCAAGGATGAAAGCAATGTGATTTTGAAGTGGACTTTAGGGTAGGAGGTCATTTAATGTATTTCCTCCTGAACTTTACAAGAGCTTAGTGTCAGGATGGTTACTTGACAAAATTTAGCTTTAGGTTAGTTTTTGCTTTTGATATAGTAGTGTTAACTAAATATGGTATGTTTGTTGGAAAGGGCGTGCCCTTAATGATATGTTTAAACTCAATGTAATGGCTATGAAAATGGACATAAATAAAAATGCTTCTAATTTTCCTTACATGGTTGAATTATTTGATGTTTGGCATGGTCATATTAGTCAAGTTAATTTTAACTCGATGTGTCGTTTAGTTAATTTTGGTCACATGCCAACTTATTTCTATTAACACTAATTCAATACTTAAAACATGCGTTGAAGCCGAACAAATAAGATAACCACTTAAATCTGTTGAAAAATAACCTATGCCTTTGATATGATTCACATTGATGTGTGTGATTTAAAATTAATTCTCAAAATATGTGAAAATAAGTATTTTATTATTTTATCGATGTAGCATAAGATACTGCTATGTGTACTTACGTAAGAGTATGATCATAAAATGAAAATATCCATGAGTGTACTTATGGAAGAATTGTACATTCTAAAAAGAAGATGAATGCAATGTTGGTAAGCTCTAGATTGAGCCATAACGTGTGACCCATACTCTTATCTAACCATCTTTTATATAATATATCTTTCAAGGAAAAGGATGTGACACTTTATGAGTTGTAGAAGAAACCATCTTACAAATACTTGAAAATATAGGGGTGCCTACACAAGGTTGTGTTACACCTTTAAAGGTTCAAAAGATAGGACCTAAACCTGTTGATTGCATATTCATTGGTTAGGCTTAAAAAAGTTATGCATATTGGTTTCTGGTCCATGACTATAAAAATCAAAACATACATAACAACATGATGATGGAATCAAGAATACATCATTTAAACACGTGTTTCGTTGTTTAGAGCAAGAACATACTAGTTCATCGACACTAATTGATTATATAGTTCAAGATGAGAGACATGAACGACCTGAGGTTTAAGGGATCCACACCTTATGCTTGATATGGTTGAGGGTAAGGCCAATACCTACAGAGAGTCGATTAACTCTTTAGAATGACCAGAAGCACTTTAATGGGAAGTCGGTTTAAACTTTCTAAAGACCAGTCACCAAAGACGGAAGAAGACATATTTGAAATGGCTAAGGTTCCTTACACACCAACTATAGGTAGTCTTATGTATGTTATGGTGTGCACAATGCTAGAGATAACACACGTAATGGGGGTGATTAGCCGCTACATGTTTAATCCTAGAAAGGAACGTTTAGAGGTAGTTAATTGGGTGCTTAGATATTGGCATGGACTTCAAAGATGGCACTGTCTTTTAAAGGGAAATACATTATTTTCAGTAGTTATACTGATACATACCTTGCGGGATGCAAAGAGTTGCATAAGAGCACTACCGAATGCGTTTTTTCAGTGAGAGGAACTATTGTAAGTTGGATGAACATATTACAAAAGAATTTTGTTCTTTCAATAATAAAAGTTGATTATATGGTTGCAGTGAAGCCAGTAAAGAACTCTTATGGTTGAATAATTTTCTAAGAAACCTAAGAAGAACCAACAAGACAATCCATTATTCTACGATAATCAAAGTGTGATACATCTTAGAAAGAATCATGTTTTCATAGGAAAATGAATACATTCAATGAAGATATAACTTTATCAGGGTTTGATTAGTGATGGTACCAGAAAGCTTAAAAAGATCAAAGGAATAGAGAATCCAAACATTTGTTGACTAAGATGGTAACCTTATATAAGTTGAAGCCTTACATAGCTTCAATTGGCCTTCAAGAATAATGTTGAGAAGGCTGTTGCAACTCGAGGTAAAGGAAATTACAAAAGGCAGGGAGTAGATTGAAGATTATTAAAGTTTTTAAATGGGAGATTGTTGAGTATGTGGATGCTTATATAGGAGTCGACGCTAGCCCACATTCGACTAACTAGCGTAACTTGTTGGTTAAGCTATTTATATAATACTAATTACCACATTTGTTGTGCTTATTTGGTTGTACAATATGCTTAATAGGTTGTTCCCACCTTTTTTTCTTTTTTTAATCCTTAACTTCTTTCTTATCTTAATCAAATACTTTTATACTTTTATAATTTGGCCCCAATAGTTTTTTTTACTTATAACTTTGATCTCCTATACATTTTATATTTTATAATTTTTTTGTTTTACAATTCGGTTTAAATTTTGCAAGTTTACTTACTGTAGTGTGCGTGTGTAGTTCAACATTTTTACCCTACGCAACGTGCTGGTTCTGGATCACTTATTGTTTTATACGTGTACGTTCCGCCTACGCGGTTTAACATTTTTACACCAATTTTGCGTCCGTTTTTATTTTTTATTTACTACGAGCTTTTTGGATGTTAGTGGTCCTTGGTGGTAATGTGTCATTGGTGCTACTTGACATGGTTTTATGCCTCCCGCTGCAAAGCAGGGGGCTTGAGACTAGTTAACCCTAAATAAGTCTTTATAAATACTAATCATATGTACTTGTAATCCTTATAACACCTTAATAAAGTATAAACCCTAGTTGCATCATAATTGTGAAGTATAAAAGCCAAAACAAGTGATCTTCCAAAGTTTGGGTATACTTCCGAAGCTTGGCATGATTCTTCCGAAGCTTAGTTGATATCTTCCGAAGGTTATGTTTGCTTCGGAAGGGATTTGGTGTTTCCTTTGGTTATCTTCCGAAGGGTAACTTCCGAAGGGTTATTTCCGTTCGGAAGTTATAGTATAGGGTTCTTATTGTAATTTCTCAATAGTTGTTGAGTGTGGTAGTTATAGTTAGTTAAGCGCTATAAATATGGATCTCATGTAATCGGTGGATTGAATCCAAAATCATTCCAATCATAGTAATCATTTGAAAGTTCTTGTTCACGTTTATTCTTTCTTGTGTCATCTTTATTGTATCGTTCAAATTCCGTGTTCATATTCTCAATTAGTTTCAATAATTGGTATCAGAGGCTCAATTGAGAATCAAGATTCAATTAAAGATCGATCGGCGGCAACGATGGTGTCAACAAAGTTCGAAGTTGAGAAATTCGATGGGAAGAACGACTTTGGGTTATGGCGGTTGAAGATGAGGGCATTGCTCGTTCACCAACGAGTGGTAGATGCCTTGGCCGGAGAAACCAAGTTGCCGGATACGCTGCCAGACAAGGAGAAGAAGGAGATGCTAGAACAGGCACACAGTTTAATCATCTTGAACTTCAGGGATCGAGTACTCAGAGAGGTATCAAAGGAGAAGTCGGATGCGGGGGTCTGGTCAAAATTGGAAAGTTTGTACATGACGAAGTCTCTTGCGAACAGGCTATATCTCAAGAAACGGTTGTACACATTCCAAATGGCTCCTTGGAAGTCAATTGAAGATCATTCTGATGAATTCAACAAATTGGTGTTAGATCTTGAGAACATCGAAGTTGTGTTGGAGGATGAAGACCGAGCAATCATATTCTTGACATCTTTGTCATCTTCCTATGAGCACTTTGTGGATACATTAATGTATGGTAGGGATACTCTTACCATGGAAGAAGTGTTGGCAGCTCTCAATTCAAAGGAATTGAAGAAGAGAACTTATTATAAGGAAGATGGTGGAGAGGGCTTGGTAGTCAGGGGTAGATCTGAAACAAAGAACTTCAAACCAAGAAGCGTCTCAAAGTCAAGATCCAAGTCAAAGAGGAGATGTTATGTGTGTGGGTCAGAAAAGCATTTCAAGAAAGATTGTCCTGACTGGAAAAGAAAGAAGGGTGAATCAAGTGGGTCAAAGTCTCATTCAGGACACAATGCTCAAGATGACTCATCTGATAGGTATGAGAGTGCAGATGTATTGGTTGTTACAAGCAGTGGAAAAGAGGATGAGTGGGTGATAGATTCAGGGTGCTCATACCATATGACACCTGTGAAGGAGTTCTTTAAAGATCTGAAGTTTGAAGATCTTGGATCAGTGAAGCTATGGGATGATAGACCTTGCAAGATTATGGGTCATGGTGTAGTGACTCTAAAGATGAAGAGTGGAATGGAAGTAGATCTTCATGATGTAAGGTATATTCCTAGTCTTAAAAGAAGTTTATTGTCTTTAGGGCTGTTGGAGAGTTCTGTTTACCATGTTAGTCTTAGAGATGGTAAGGCTAAGGTGATTAAGGGATCAATGGTGGTATTATCTGGTAGTAGAAGGGAAAATAATATCTATGTTTTAGATAGTACTAGTGTAGTAGAATCTCAGGTGGCAACTGCCTCAAGTGATTTTAGTTCAAAGGCTATGTTGTGGCACAAGAGGCTTGGTCATATTAGTCATCAAGAACTGGTGGAGTTGCAGAAGCAACAGGTAATGACTGAGTTGAAGAGTTGTGATTTTGGTTTTTATGAAACTTGTATTCTTGGGAAACACAAGAGGGTAAAGTTTACAAGGGCTAAACATATTACAACAGGGGTGTTGGATTACATTCATTCAGATTTATGGGGTCCTGCTAAGGTTGATTCTTTGGGTGGTGCTAGATACGTTATGTCTTTGATTGATGATTTTTCAAAAAGAGTTTGGGTGGTTATCTTGAAGAATAAGAGTGATGCTTTAAGCAAGTTCAAGGAATGGAAAGTCCTTGTGGAAACTCAAACTGAAAGAAAAGTCAAGAAGCTAAGAACTGCTAATGGGTTGGAGTTCTGCAATCATGAGTTTAATCAGTATTGTAAGACTCACGGTATTGCAAGACATAGAACTGTGCCAGGTAATCCACAGCAGAATGGATTGGCTGAAAGGATGAATAGGACTTTGCTTGAGAAAGTAAGGTGTATGTTGGCTAGTTCGGGGTTACCTAAGATGTTATGGGCTGAAGCTGTGACAACTGCAGCTTATTTGGTCAGTAGATTTCCATCAGTAGCACTAGACATGAAGACATCTATGGAGGCATGGTCAGGAAGAAAGAATGACTATGGGGGACTAAAGGTGTTTGGATCTTTGGCTTATGCTCATGTTAGCCAAGGGAAGTTGGAACCTAGGGTCTGCAAGTGTGTATTTCTAGGCTACCCTGAAGGTGTAAAAGGGTATAGATTATAGAGGCTAGAAGGGGAAAGACATAAGGTGATAGTGAGCAGGGATGTAATTTTTCAAAAGAATGTGATGTATAAAGACATTCAAGAAAAAGGAAAGTCAAAGGTTGAAGATCAGAGTGGGGTTCAGATTGAGTTGGAGCAGCAAGGTCTGAATGATCAAGGTGTTGATCAAGGTACCTCTGATAGCCAGGGTGATGGTATGGATAATTACCAGTTGGCTAGGGATAGGCAGAGGAGACAAGTGGTTCATCCACTCAGGTATAGAGAGGGGATGGATTTGTCAGCATTAGCCTTTGTTGCTACGGAAGAAGAAAGCATATATGAACCATTGTCATACTCTGAGGCAATTCTGTGAAAGAAAGTTCAAAATGGTGTAAAGCCATGGAGGAAGAGATGGAATCTCTTTATAAGAATGGTACATGGGAGCTGGTTGATAAACCTGAGGGTCATAAGCCTGTGTCATGTAAGTGGCTGTTCAAACTGAAAGATGGGATTTCTGAAGGTGAACCTCCTAGGTACAAGGATAGATTAGTAGCTAAGGGGTTTACATAGAAGCCAGGGGTGGATTATAATGAGATATTCTCACCTGTGGTGAAACATTCATCCATCAAGGTTATGCTGTCGTTGACTACTTCTATGGATATGGAGTTACATCATTTGGATGTAAAGACTGCATTTTTGCATGGAAAGTTAGATGAAACCATCTATATGAAGCAGCCAGAGGGGTTTGAGGTTAAGGGGCAGGAAGAAAAAGTTTGCCTACTTAAGAAGTCTTTGTATGGGCTGAAGCAATCTCCTAGGCAGTGGTATAAGCGATTTGATGAACATATGGTGACTAATGGGTTTAACCGGAGCAGCTATGATAGTTGTGTGTACTTTAAGGAATACAATGTGAACAAATTTGTGTATTTGTTGTTGTATGTTGATGACATGTTAGTGGCTTGTCCTGACTTGGAAGAAGTTGAAGCTACTAAGAAGATGTTGATGTCAGAATTTGAGATGAAAGATCTAGGTGAAGCCAAGAAGATATTAGGCATGGAGATCAAGAGAGATAGGGAACACAAGGTGTTGAAGTTGTCTCAAAGGTCTTACTTGGAGAAGGTACTAAGTAACTATAGGATGGATGATGTGAAGCCAATAACTGTTCCTATAGGTGCTCATATTAAATTGTCAAGATCTGATTGTCCTAAGTCAGATGCTGAAGTTAGATATATGGAGAAGGTAGCTTATGCAAATGTTGTTGGGAGCTTGATGTACTTGATGGTTTGTACAAGGCCGGATATTGGGTATGCTGTGAGTTTAGTCAGAAGATATTTGTCAAATCCAGGTAAAGCTCATTGGGTTGCTGTGAAGTGGATCTTAAGGTATCTCAGGGGAACTAGGCACTATGGTTTAGTGTTTGGGTGTCATGGACATAGGAAGAATGAGAGGATTGTTGGTTATGTTGATTCAGATTTTGCCAAGGACCTGGATAGAGGTAAATCTATTACAGGGTATGCATTTCAAGTGTTGGGTAACTTGGTAAGTTGGAAAGCTCAATTGCAGCATGTAGTGGCATTATCTACAACAGAGGCTGAGTACATAGCATTGACTAAGGGAGTCAAGGAAGCTATGTGGTTGAATGGTTTTGTTTCTAAGTTAGGAATCAAAGTTGCAGACTCAGTTGTGTATTGTGATAACTAGGGTGCAGTCCAATTGTCAAAGAATAGCATGTTTCATGAGAGAACAAAGCACATTAATGTGAAGTTACACTTCATAAGGGATGTGGTGAATGCTGGGTAGGTGAAAGTGGAAGGTGTGTCTACTTTGGAGAATCCATCGGATGTGTTTACAAAGTCTCTACCTGGTATGAAGTTCAAATTTTGCTTGGATGCATTGGGAGTTGGTTAAAATCTTGTTTTGGATTTTAAGGTGGAGATTGTGAAGTATAAAAGCCAAAACAAGTGATCTTCCAAAGTTTGGGTATACTTCCGAAGCTTGGCATGATTCTTCCGAAGCTTAGTTGATATCTTCCGAAGGTTATGTTTGCTTCGGAAGGGATTTGGTGTTTCCTTTGGTTATCTTCTGAAAGGTAACTTCCGAAGGGTTATATCCGTTCGGAAGTTATAGTATAGGGTTCTTATTGTAATTTCTCAATAGTTGTTGAGTGTGATAGTTATAGTTAGTTAAGCGCTATAAATAAGGACCTCATGTAATCGGTGGATTGAATCCGAAATCATTCCAATCATAGTAATCATTTGAAAGTTCTTGTTCACGTTTATTCTTTCTTGTGTCATCTTTATTGTATCGTTCAAATTCTGTGTTCATATTCTCAATTAGTTTCAACAATAATAAACGTAGGTCAAATCGATCAACCACTTTAACTTTGTGTTCTTACTTTCTTTTTATCTTGCATTCTTGTTTGTTTGCGTGTGATACCCTAACATTGGCAGGCTAGTCACTACAACCAATGATCAGGGGTGTCTCAACAGCTTAAAAAAATAAGCTAGGGCTTTAGGCTCACTCATTCTAATAGGCCACGAAAATATAAATTTTATTGTATAGCTCATTCTCGGTCTAAGCACAATATAAACTAAATTAAAAAAACAGAATGAATGAAAGAAAGAAGGAAACCTAGGTCGGCAGATCGTAGATCTTCAACACAAACTAGTGGTGAATTCCTGATTAGGGGTTTGAGTGGGGGGAGTTGAAACGAAGAGACGAACAAAGTCAAATGGCTAAGATGAACAACCGCGCACCCATGATTCGTTTATGATTTTGCTTGCCCCAAACAAACCCAACCACCCAAAACTTTAATTTCTTCACTGGAGTCATGAATAAGAACCCCCCCCCCCCAACGTTCATTTGCTTCTCTAATTCATTTGAGTCATGAGTACATAGCATTGACTGAGGGAGTCAAGGAAGCTATGTGGTTGAATGGTTTTGTTTCTAAGTTAGGAATCAAAGTTGCAGACTCAGTTGTGTATTGTGATAACTTGGGTGCAGTCCAATTGTCAAAGAAAAGCATGTTTCATGAGAGAACAAAGCATATTAATGTGAAGTTACACTTCATAAGGGATGTGGTGAATGCTGGGCAGGTGAAAGTGGAAGGTGTGTCTACTTTGGAGAATCCAGCGGATGTGTTTAAAAAGTCTCTACCTGGTATGAAGTTCAAATTTTGCTTGGATGCATTGGGAGTTGGTTAAAATCTTGTTTTGGATTTTAAGGTGGATATTGTGAAGTATAAAAGCCAAAACAAGTGATCTTCCAAAGTTTGGGTATACTTCCGAAGCTTGGCATGATTCTTCCGAAGCTTAGTTGATATCTTCCGAAGGTTATGTTTGCTTCGGAAGGGATTTGGTGTTTCCTTTGGTTATCTTCCGAAAGGTAACTTCCGAAGGGTTATTTCCGTTCTGAAGTTATAGTATAGGGTTCTTATTGTAATTTCTCAATAGTTGTTGAGTGTGATAGTTATAGTTAGTTAAGCGCTATAAATAAGGACCACATGTAATCGGTGGATTGAATCCGAAATCATTCCAATCATAGTAATCATTTGAAAGTTCTTGTTCACGTTTATTCTTTCTTGTGTCATCTTTATTGTATCGTTCAAATTCTGTGTTCATATTCTCAATTAGTTTCAACAATAATAAACGTAGGTCAAATCGATCAACCACTTTAACTTTGTGTTCTTACTTTCTTATTATCTTGCATTCTTGTTTGTTTGCGTGTGATACCCTAACATTGGCAGGCTAGTCACTACAACCAATGATCAGGGGTGTCTCAACAGCTTAAAAAAATAAGCTAGGGCTTTAGGCTCACTCATTCTAATAGGCCACGAAAAAAATAAATTTTATTGTATAGCTCATTCTCGGTCTAAGCACAATACAAACTAAATTAAAAAACAGAATGAATGAAAGAAAGAAGGAAACCTAGGTCGGCAGATCGTAGATCTTCAACACAAACTAGTGGTGAATTCCTGATTAGGGGTTTGAGTGGGGGGAGTTGAAACGAAGAGACGAACAAAGTCAAATGGCTAAGATGAACAACCGCGCACCCATGATTCGTTTATGATTTTGCTTGCCCCAAACGAACCCAACCACCCAAAACTTTAATTTCTTCACTGGAGTCATGAATAAGAACCCCCCCCCCCCCAACGTTCATTTGCTTCTCTAATTCACTGGAGTCATGAGTACATAGCATTGACTGAGGGAGTCAAGGAAGCTATGTGGTTGAATGGTTTTGTTTCTAAGTTAGGAATCAAAGTTGCAGACTCAGTTGTGTATTGTGATAACTTGGGTGCAGTCCAATTGTCAAAGAAAAGCATGTTTCATGAGAGAACAAAGCACATTAATGTGAAGTTACACTTCATAAGGGATGTGGTGAATGCTGGGCAGGTGAAAGTGGAAGGTGTGTCTACTTTGGAGAATCCAGCGGATGTGTTTACAAAGTCTCTACCTGGTATGAAGTTCAAATTTTGCTTGGATGCGTTGGGAGTTGGTTAAAATCTTGTTTTGGATTTTAAGGTGGATATTGTGAAGTATAAAAGCCAAAACAAGTGATCTTCCAAAGTTTGGGTATACTTCCGAAGCTTGGCATGATTCTTCCGAAGCTTAGTTGATATCTTCCAAAGGTTATGTTTGCTTCGGAAGGGATTTGGTGTTTCCTTTGGTTATCTTCCGAAAGGTAACTTCCGAAGGGTTACTTCCGTTCTGAAGTTATAGTATAGGGTTCTTATTGTAATTTCTCAATAGTTGTTGAGTGTGATAGTTATAGTTAGTTAAGCGCTATAAATAAGGACCTCATGTAATCGGTGGATTGAATCCGAAATCATTCCAATCATAGTAATCATTTGAAAGTTCTTGTTTACGTTTATTCTTTCTTGTGTCATCTTTATTGTATCGTTCAAATTCTGTGTTCATATTCTCAATTAGTTTCAACAATAATAAACGTAGGTCAAATCGATCAACCACTTTAACTTTGTGTTCTTACTTTCTTATTATCTTGCATTCTTGTTTGTTTGCGTGTGATACCCTAACATTGGCAGGCTAGTCACTACAACCAAAGATCAGGGGCGTCTCAACAGCTTAAAAAAATAAGCTAGGGCTTTAGCTCACTCACTCTAATAGACCACGAAAAAATAAATTTTATTGTATAGCTCATTCTCGATCTAAGCACAATACAAACTAAATTAAAAAAACAGAATGAATGAAAGAAAGAAGGAAACCTAGGTCGGCAGATCGTAGATCTTCAACACAAACTTATGGTGAATTCCTGATTGGGGGTTTGAGTGGGGGGAGTTGAAACGAAGAGACGAACAAAGTCAAATGGCTAAGATGAACAACCGCGCACCCATGATTCGTTTATGATTTTCCTTGCCCCAAACGAACCCAGCCACCCAAAACTTTAATTTCTTCACTGGAGTCATGAATAAGAACCCCCCCCCAACGTTCATTTGCTTCTCTAATTCACTTGAGTCATGAGTACATAGCATTGACTGAGGGAGTCAAGGAAGCTATGTGGTTGAATGGTTTTGTTTCTAAGTTAGGAATCAAAGTTACAGACTCAGTTGTGTATTGTGATAACCAGGGTGCAGTCTAATTGTCAAAGAATAGTATGTTTCATGAGAGAACAAAGCACATTAATGTGAAGTTACACTTCATAAGGGATGTGGTGAATGCTGGGCAGGTGAAAGTGGAAGGTGTGTCTACTTTGGAGAATCCAGCGGATGTGTTTACAAAGTCTCTACCTGGTATGAAGTTCAAATTTTGCTTGGATGCATTGGGAGTTGGTTAAAATCTTGTTTTGGATTTTAAAGTGGAGATTGTGAAGTATAAAAGTCAAAACAAGTGATCTTCCAAAGTTTGGGTATACTTCCGAAGCTTGGCATGATTCTTCCGAAGCTTAGTTGATATCTTCCGAAGGTTATGTTTGCTTCGGAAGGGATTTGGTATTTCCTTTGGTTATCTTCCGAAAGGTAACTTCCGAAGGGTTATTTCCTTTCGGAAGTTATAGTATAGGGTTCTTATTGTAATTTCTCAATAGTTGTTGAGTGTGATAGTTATAGTTAGTTAAGCGCTATAAATAAGGACCTCATGTAATCGGTGGATTGAATCCGAAATCATTCCAATCATAGTAATCATTTGAAAGTTCTTGTTCACGTTTATTCTTTCTTGTGTCATCTTTATTGTATCGTTCAAAATTCTGTGTTCATATTCTCAATTAGTTTCAACAATAATAAAAATAGGTCAAATCGATCAACCACTTTAACTTTGTGTTCTTACTTTCTTATGATCTTGCATTCTTGTTTGTTTGCGTGTGATACCCTAACATTGGCAGGCTAGTCACTACAACCAAAGATCAGGGGCGTCTCAACAGCTTAAAAAAATAAGCTAGGGCTTTAGGCTCACTCATTCTAATAGGCCACGAAAAAATAAATTTTATTGTATAGCTCATTCTCGATCTAAGCACAATATAAACTAAATTAAAAAAACAGAATGAATGAAAGAAAGAAGGAAACCTAGGTCGGCAGATCGTAGATCTTCAACACAAACTAGTGGTGAATTCCTGATTGGGGGTTTGAGTGGGGGGAGTTGAAACGAAAAGACGAACAAAGTCAAATGGCTAAGATGAACAACCGCGCACCCATGATTCGTTTATGATTTTGCTTGCCCCAAACGAACCCAGCCACCCAAAACTTTAATTTCTTCACTGGAGTCATGAATAAGAACCCCCCCCCCCCCCCCCCCCAACGTTCATTTGCTTCTCTAATTTCATCCGGTGGGTCACGATTTGCTTCTTTGATTTCGTTGCAATTAAGAAGCCTTTAAACTTCAATTTCATTTGGACATCTAGTGGAGTAACGGGCTCACGATTAGGAACTAGGCTAAACGGGTTCTCTGATTGATTGATTCTCTCCCTAAATAAGGTAAATTGCTTAATGTATTGCTAATTGTTTTTCTTTAATTTTTTGTTTTAGGGACAAGTTGTTAATTGATAATTGTTCTAAATTTGTTTTGGTTTTCTATATACTTCTTTTTATTTGATTTGCACATTGCTAATTGTTTATTTGTTTTAGCTTTTTACTTGTTATAGTTTATTATAATATAAAATCATTGAATCAATTAGTTTTTTGCTTTGAATTAACTGATTTAGAAATCATGAATCAACTAGTGCTTGTGCTTTAAAACATGAGAGTTTTTAAAGATAAAATTTTAAAAGGCCTCCGATTTCATCTTCGCTTTAGGCCTCTGAAAACGTTGAGACGCCTCTGCCAAAAATGATAAGATTTTTAAGTGCATGATACTAAATTCTTAATGCAGCTTTATATTACATATCCTCCTTATGATACATACATTTCAGTGTTGGTCTTGAAAAGTATAATGAAAACCTGATGGTCCATATGATTATGACAATAGTGGACTTATTGAAGAGGATATAAATCACTACAACTGAAAGTAGGCTTAATGGTTTCTTTTCAATGTGCATGAATGTATCCACATACCATTTATCAATAGTGTTTCAGATTTGATGTATTGATTTAACAGTATTATACGGATCATTGATTCAAGGGTTTGACATCGATTTGACAAAGTTCACACGCAGTTGCTTTAATATGGCGGCTTTGAGTCCACGTGACTCTTTCCCTAACTTCCACGCATTAAAGTCGCTCGGGTTGAGTGAGTTGTATTCATATGATTTTGATAACGAGAAAAAATTTATGTATGCGCATCATGCCTCGTATAATCATAATGGTTCCTAATGATGATGACAATAGTGTGTTTTTGGTGTATTGAAGAGGATATGGATCACTACAAGCAAAAGGAGGCTTATTGGCCTTTTTTAACATGCATGAATGATGAATGCATCCACTCACAACAAATTTGTTTGTTAGCTTCTAAAAAGATATTTTATTTATCCAATAATGTCATGTACGTCATACCACATTGGTCATTATAGTTGGGCTAGTTTAAAAGCATCTCATCACATGCTATAGCATCAACATGATAATTTCTAAGATACAAAAATAATCTTATAACAAATGATCCTTATCATGCTCTGGTAGAGATCTTAGGATATTGATTCTACTGATCTCCTATCATAACCTTTTGATAACCACCTGTCTAGCACAAGCTGTGATTTACCTAACCCCACCCCTTCGAGTTTACCAGCACCAGGTTCTCATGGTGTAAAAAGTTCAGAAATAAAAGCAAAACACACTACAAAAAGCTATCAAATCCTTGTCTGCTTTTTTTGTCTATAAAACCCAAAAAATGACTAATGAGTCACCCAAACCTGTTAGGTAATACCTAGAGCAAAGAAAGATGGTGACAAAGGCAACTTTGGCAAGGTTTCTATTGTGGTTCCTAGCGGTGACTGCAATGGCTGTACTCGGCTACTCGGCTCAAGGTCCCAAAGTAACCCATGCTGCTGCTGACACCAGTATTCATCCCCAAGGTTAGATCATTTTCAATGAACTATTGCACATCATGTTAGATTTTTAGTTTCTTCTTTTCTCTTTGAAGTAGGATTGAATAATATTAATTGGTTTTTGAACGTTTTTATACGCCATGTGAAGCTGGTTGTCGCTGCTGCAACTTCATTTACAGTAGGCCGTTGATCACGTGTGGGAAAGTCTGTTGTGTAGATGGATGCTGCTGACTGCTGAGCTCCAAAATCATATCAATCCTAACAAAGTCTGTTGTGTAATCTTTTGCCTGTAAGAACAAGACTGAAACTTGTATTGATAGATTAATATAAATGCAATGGAAGTGTTAATGGTTGTTCACATCTTATATTACAATGCACATGTGCAGCTAGCTCATGAAGTTCTTTAACATCTAGCATAAGTTCAAAGAAAAACTTATATAACCTTTAATTGAGTGTATAGGACTATCTAACTAATGAGGTTTAAGGGATTCGGGAACTCAAAAATCCGACATCACATAACCGTATTCATCTCATAAGTCCAAAACTCCCCAGCAGAATATCAGTAACCAAAGAATAGCAGATCCAACGTGCAAACTCAACCCGTGTGAAATATGCTTAGTGACTACCTCCTCAGCAACGCCAACAAGAAACTTGCATTGACCCATAGAAGGATTCACAAAAGTGATCATTCCGAGCCCATCAAACTCACAGCTCTGAGAATTCTGTTTCTGCACCTGATAATAACTGTTGAATGCATAAGAAATGTTACCCCTTTCACCAATCGCATTACACGAACCGCCATAATTTAAAGTCGTGCAGTCTGCAACAGTGCACGCCAGTTTAACATGTTCTGCAACGCCCGATAAATCTTTATAAGGGTCTGCCACACACCATCTAGACGGTAAATAATGAACATCTTCGGCGTTTCTCAACAACCCGTTACCCAAACCGAGGTTCAACGGATATTTTGCCTGCCCATCGAAAGAAAAAATGCCCCAATGTCTCTCAAAACTCCCTGGAAGCACACTTTTCGCCTCTTCATCAAGAAGACCAAAAAGATAGATGTCCATAGGAGGCTGCCCGGGCCTAAGAGGGGTCCCTTTGTTGCTTAACACATGATTTATGAGTCCCTGGTTAAAAAGTCTTGCAGCTTCAACATTCGCACTTATGGCTCCATCTGTAGGCCAACCCACCTCGCCAATAACTATAGGCATCTGCCCGAATCCAAGTTTATTAAGGGCAGAAACTAAAGTGTCATAATTTCCATCAAACGCGTTGTAATATACATTTGGTCCATCAGTGACAGGATGTGTTGTCCCTTCAAAAAATGCATAGTCTTGAGGGAAGTCCGAGTTGCCATAAAGACTTAAAAATGGATATATGTTGACGATGAATGGTGAACCATTAGCGTTTAGAAATGTAACAAGATCTGTCATGATTTGGGAAAGTTCAGGTCGGAATGCTCCTTGAGAAGGAAGAGGCGACTCGTATGCATCAGCATTGCAAGGGACAACTAGCTTCACCGCGCCTGCTAGATTTGCTTTGGCAAGAGATTGTTGCAGGTTTGTTATGGCTGGCATCACATATGACTGGAATTGACCACCATAGCTTGAAAGAAAGGGTTCGTTTCCAACTGCGATGAACCTGTATCAAATTACAAGAATCAAGATTGTTGATAGATCATTAATCTATCTTGCATATATCTCATAATATCAATCTGTTTTTCCAATATTTAACGCCTATATACAGTATCACTGTCGTAAGTCATCAGCACCAACACGCCTTTGACAAAGTGGCATACAAGGTGCCCAACAAGCAAGTGATTATGAGTTCAAGTCAAAACCATGATAAAGATAAGGGATGTGTAAGTTTGAGACTTGAGTTTAACAAAAACAAAAACTATAAGTTAGCAATATAATATAGGCCAACTAGATTCTAATAACTCAAATTATCACTCATTGACCGATACCGAGTTAGGGTCTCTCCAAAACCCTCTTTACGAGCGGAATTTTTCTGGTATGTTTGTTTGTTTGTTTATGACGACGTATTGGCAAATAATAAAACCAACAACCCTCCAAACTTTCACTTTCATAGCAAAAGACAATCAAACTCAAATAATCATCATAGATTTACCCTCAATTTACTCTCGATTCCCATTCGATTTTACTTACAAGAAATCTATGTTTCCCATTTTCCCTCTTAATCATCCTTATGAACTATAATCAACTTAAAATCAAGTGTAAATCTACCATGAATATACAAGTGAAATTAGCCAAAAGTAAACATATGGACTGTTAGTTACCGGTTAAATTGTTCAGTATATATTATTATAGTCTGGATTATTATAAACATAAGTTGTAAAAGAAGCATCAAATATTACACACAAACAGACAGTAAGGGAGAAAGATGATCATACTTGATGTTAGCACCGCCTTTAACCATGTATCTAGACACATTCTGCGAAACCCACAGATCAGCTGCAGCAGTAGATGAGCTGATAGGAGCCAACAGATCATTCGACACACCCACCATCACTTCAACTCCAGACCCCATAAGAGCTCTAAGGCAATCAGGGTCCGCATCAAAAAGCTTCACCTTTCGAATCTTGTTAGCCCTGAGAAGATCCACCACAGTTGAAGGAGCCAGCCGGTGGTTCGATATGGTGCCCCAGTTCACCCCTATTGCAGACTCCACCACTACACCTGACCCACTCAACAACAACAACAACAACAACAGTGGTAACATTAAGGTGCTTCTGCTTCTGCTGCTGCTGCACATGGTTCTTGAATTGGTTAAAGATCTGATTTTTTGTTGTGGGTTTTTGGGGATTTTGATGTTTGTGTTTGGGAATGGAGGTTTGTTGAATTGGGGTTAATCTTGAGGTGAAATTATTATGATTATTGTTGTTATTAGGGTTTAAAGAGATAGTGGTGATGAGAGGCGGTGAGCATGGGGGTGATGATGACGGTAGTCAAATCAAGGAGACGGAGGTTGAGGTCGGTAAAGGAGACAAATGAACTGCAACAGAGACCATTTTCTAAACATTTCTTAAAACAATATTATACATATAGATATATAGTGAGACAAAGACAATAACACAACTTCAAACTAATGCACACTCTAATCTGATCTGTTAATTTTTTATTTTTATTTCTTTTTAGAACTATAAATGTACGACTCCGTTTAAGAGTATGTGTTATTTTAATGAGGTTTGATGTTTGTTTACTAGCAGAGGCCTCACTCACAACTCCCTAAAATAAAACTTATTCTTATAAAAATCTAAAATTTAACTCAGAACAGTTTTTGTTTTAACCCGACTCAAACTTTAAGATCTTATTATTTTTTTTGTCTTAGGTACTTTAG
Source organism: Flaveria ramosissima (assembly GCA_025215565.1). Taxonomy (NCBI): domain Eukaryota; kingdom Viridiplantae; phylum Streptophyta; class Magnoliopsida; order Asterales; family Asteraceae; genus Flaveria; species Flaveria ramosissima. The sequence goes on along the minus strand of CM046032.1, from coordinate 38,784,079 downwards.
GTTAATGTCTTAAGGATCATTGATTACTCTACGCTTAGATGTTTTAAAAAAGAATATTTTGTTGGTAAATAATATATTTCTTAACTAAATGTTTATGAGTTATGGAGTGTAGACCGGTGATTATGTTATAATTAATTTGACATGTTGTAAAAAGAATATTTACATTGGAATGTATAATATCGTTTATAGTAAGATTTAAATCATTATTTAACATAATTGGGTATTGTTAGACCATTGTGATAATTGTTAATATTATTTAAAAGGAGAAAACAAGCATATTTGTAGATCTGTTTTTCTTCCGGGAGGTGCTTAATTAAATAAGGAAAAAGAAATGAAGGTACAACATGTGGTTTGGTTTCGTGTAAATAAAATATTTGAATTTAAAACTAATAAACTAGATTAAATATATTATTTGATTGTAACACTTCAGAAGTCCTCATTCGTGGATCTCAGTATATAAAAAATCCTTCTATTTTACCAATCAAATAAACTGTACCATATTTCAGTTTCAGAATGAACCTAAAATATCCGACATAACAAACACAACTTGTTTAGATATTTTATTGGATTTGTCCTTTTATAAATTGTGTACAAAATAAGAAATAGAATGACTTCAAGGGTGAGACCGAGTATCTTCTTTTAACTCCCTAAAATGTCCTCTTTTAGTTCTATCATCGTCACATTAATTTTTTTTCATTCACTCCTTAATTATTTTAAAAGTTTTCTAAACCATAGATAATTTTATCACTAGTCATCCTTCTAACTTTTTTTACATATAAATCATTTTTAGAATTAAATAAGACTAAATTACATTAAAATAAAAAATACAATAAAAAAACTAGATTTCACTTAAACAACCAACTAAAAAATGATAAACACATGCAAACTATTTTCATTGAATCCCAAATGAGGATAAAAAAACGTATAACACAAAATTGTGTACACATGCAAACTAGTTTTAAAGATCGAATAGCCGAGTTGTGTATATATGTTTCATCAAATCCGAGCACGTGCCAAATGTGTCTACAAGGCTAAATTTTTTTTTAATAATTAATGTTACAAGTTATTAGAGAAAAACAGTCAGTTTGTTAAAGAAAAAACTAAAAAAATTAAGGTTTATTCTTTTTCCTACTCTCAAGAGCGGTGCTTCACTTCTTATTATCGTCTATCTTTAACCACACCGTAAGGAGGCGGGACGGTGCTCTCTCTCGGAATCTAGAGGCTACCTAGGTCATGTCCTACCACACTAATATAAGTAATTGGTAATGTATAATTAATTGATAATATATAATAGATATAAGAGTGAATTATTGTTTTCATCCCCGTGGTTTGGTCATATTTGTCATTTTCATCCAAAAATGTTTTTTCTTATATTTGTCTCCCCAAGGTTTGAAATAGTTGTAGTTTTCATCCATAAACATGAATCCTGTGGTAAAAATTTTTATTAGCAACATGTAAACATAAATATGATTTCGTTTTCATATAAAAATTTATGTAAGTACCCTTTTAGCAATGAATATTTAACATTTTAAAACAATAGAACTAATATTTGTGGATGAAAATGACAATGTTTCCCAAACCTTAAGGAGCCAAAAAGATAAAAAAAATATTTTTGGATGAAAATGACAAATGCAACCAAAAGTCAATTCACTTTAGATATAATGAGATAATTATATTAATTATCAGTACTATGCCATACTATATGTCTGTTAATATAATCAACTAGTTTGTATTCAAAGGAATTTGATTAGGATTTAAAAAAGGTAATGTAGTCGACTCATTGGGATGCAATCTAGCACGAGATTGTTTCACAATACATTATCAGCATGAGTTTTTGATCATAAAACTCTAACCAATTAATTACATAAAGTGGTAATGATCAAAGTTATCTCCGTTGCACTTTTTGATGCTTCATCAAATGCAAACATATGGTTGCATCTCTTGGTTGATTGGAGCGCATGCTCACATCTTATTAATATTGTTTTACATGAATATTTGTAATGCTATAGTCTCTTTGTATGTCTTTAATCTTAATTATAATCTTAATTAGATAACTTGGTTAAGTTACACCTTAATACTCGATATATGAGTTACTAAAATTATACCATTAAGCCTTTCCACATAGACATATATGTTGAAACCACACAAATTATAATCGTTCCTTTTACGTTGTTAACCTCAGTGATTTGAAGGTAGAATTCAGAATTATGAATGTACCCGAACTCGTGATTTGAAAGATTTGGATAAGATGATTTTGAGCGAATTTGTCTTGTCTTTTATCAATCGAGTATCTAAATGTTTTTAAGGACAAAAATGGAGTTAAAGATTGAGGAGAAAAGTTGATTATGATAACGTATTTGGGCAACTTTTACACATTCTTTTGAAAATTTAAACAGTTTCATCAACTATTTGAGGATTCTACAGATATATTGATCGAGGAAATCCAATAGAATAAATTCTAATTCCTTTTTCGACCAATTAAATTGTTTTGAAGGGAATCAATTTTAATTATAATTCATGAGAATATTTGATCGAAGCAATGGAGCCTAAGGTATATCATATATCTCCAAACACCTAGTTTATCTGGAAGATGAAAAGGAACCATGCGATTGAAAAAGAAATAAATGATAATGTAAGAATCATTTTTGACTTTTGAGTATGATGATAATATATTTATTTCAAGATTTTTTATTGGTAAAGTTAAAGCAAATCATTTTCCGTCAACAAACTAATAATATGTATGCCTTTTATATAAATTTCTCCTTCTAGTTGCTTTTTAATAATACTAAAATATTGATTAATCTTTTAATAAATGTTTTATCACTTTATGAAGATGAAAGTTTAGTTATTCTTAAACTGGATATTTAATTCTTTTGAAGTCACTTTATAAATGGAAACTAGTGGAGGAAGATTTACTGAATTTATAAATCTCAAATCACTTTATTTAAATCCCTGTAGTCTCAAGACATGTATATACTTGAATACTAAACAAATATGCTTATTTTTAAGGAAATACGTTTCTTTTCGAACAATTTATTATATATCAAAATATTGATTAAAACATTGTTTCAAAAAAATATTAATTATGTAGTGATGTACAATGTCGTCCATTACATGATGGTTCACGAGATTGGTTGTCGTTTATATACATAAAATTATACTATCGATAAGATAAATGGGTTGGGTCGGGCTGTAGCAGCAATATCGATGGCAGAATAGCAGATGCGATAGTGATGGTGGCAACCAATATGGTGGCACAAACCAACAACCCATGATAAATCAAGCGCATATTTCTAGCATTTTAACACATTTTTCAACTATATCTATATTTCTTTAATCTGTTACCATAAGAAAACCCATATGACTTAATTTGTGCGAAAAAAAATTCCTCGTTACATTTTTTATGCACTTTTAGGTTTTATAAGTTCTTACATGTAGGTACAATCTTTGTGAGTGATATTAAGTACAAAGAGCTGCTCTCTTACGGCAGTCGTGAGCTCGCAAACGAAGTTAGAAGAGATGTAGCGTATGTAAAGAAGAGAATTAGAAGTTTAGCAGTGACTTTTGTAAGAGAGTGGGGACAATCTACTATTTTAACAGGACCGTGCCTGCCTGGCATTATATTAGTGAGCCTATTATTATAGACGCTCTAATAGTATTTGTAATTTTTTAAATGAACAATATATATATACTAATATGTAAATAATTGTCCGCCACTTGTTATTCAAAGTTTCCAGAAACTTTATACAATTTTTCACCACTTCAAAACACAAATTTTACCACTTTTATGTTGGATTTTCCACCACTTTTACCAAAAATGTTCATTGCTTTTGTACAAGTTTTCACCACTTGTATAACAAAATTGTGAGCATCTTCCACTTTAGAATTTTCCACCACCATGGGTAATCTTATTTTCTTCTCAAAATGACTTTTTCAACCTTCCTTACAACTTACAACTTTTGGTTAATTATATCTGTTTGAACTGCACCCCACTTACTTTTTTTCCCAAAAACACATTTAGTTTGAGTATAAAAATAAATAATACTATTAATGTTAGATTAATTTTCCAAAACTTTGAAAAATAAAATAAACATTCATAATATAATAGAAAATAAAAATACATAACTAAAATGAAACTAAGAATCTAAGATAGTTTGTGTTTGTTTCTAATCTTTTATTTTATTTCCTTAGCCAATTGACGATCCAATCCAGTTAGATTAAGCGGTTTTAAAGTCCTTAAGCTTTTCTTTGTAATATTATTATTTAGAAAACTAATAAAATAACAAATAAATAAGTTAGATTTTTTTACCAATAAATGGATCCTCTGATATGTTGATCCATGTTTTTACCAAAGCAACTTGTTCTTTATAAGTCCATTTCAGTGTCTTCCAAGCCAACGAACCTTCACTCGTTGCTTTCCTTTTATGTTTTCTTTTGCTAGTCCCGATCGATGTCGATTATGGGGGTGTTTGTGATATCGTTGGAGTTTGTGGAACTTGAGTTCCAGTTGGTGTTTGTGGAAATTAAGTCTAAGTTTGTGACTGACTAGCAAATGTCATGGGATCAGTATACGATAAGGCTAGATATAATGTAAATAATAAAGTTACAGATAATGTAAAAGTACATATACCAAACAAATGCAACAATATTACCGAACGAGTTGTGTGGAGCGTTTTGAGGTGCCCCAAAAAGTTTTGAAACTTGATCGATGGGATGTTCCACCTGTAATAATAATGAGGGTCGTTTAGGTTCATGGTTGCAAGTAAAATGTAAAAGCTAAATTGTGTGTATAGGAGTAAAATGTAGTTGTATCTAAAAGTTTATAAAAATGGATGGTATTAATGTAGGCATTTAAGCCCCTTTAATGCCCAACCGAGGCGGTGTTAACACCCCTCATGGGCGAACTAAGCAATTACGTCCCTGGCGTTAGAGTATACTGCTGAACCTTATATATTATTTTAATATATATCATATACATGGTTTTATGTTTCTTAGCCCAATAATGTCATATAATAATTCATTAATGGATAATAAACCTTTCCGTGTAATCAATGCTAATGATTTTAAGGTCATCAAAACTATTTTTGCTTTTGTCGATTTACTTGAGACCAAAGTTTGAAACTACAATAAATATCATACAAGTAAAGACGTTGGGGAGTGCATTTTTGTTCGAGAATATTATGATTTTTGGAACCAAATAACTTGGGGATTTTTTTTATGGTGAAACGCTCAGCTTAGAAGGTTTCAAGGGGGATCACCCCCTCGTCAGCTTTCGAGGTAACTCCCCTACAAGGGATCGCTCTGATTTTATTTTGTTGTTAGTTATGCATTGAAACTTGTTATTGATATACTCTGATAAATGAAAAGTATATACCATTGCAAACTCCTACACTAATGCTAGTATTGCAAACTCTTGTAGAATAAAAAATAAAAATAACCCAATATTTAAATTATTTTAACAACTAAGTTTAAAATATATTTATTCATAATCTATTACTTTTAACTTGAAAAGTATATACTAGTTTAGAAAAATAAAAGCTATGTTGTGGATGACATGATGTGCTTAAGCGACTTGATATTCTTGTAGTAGCAAAGATGGAGATATGGATATGAAGTATATGTGCACCCATCATGTAAAAAGAAAGAAGAGAGAGTCGATCATCTCTTACAAACTCATCTCTCTCTTTCCCAAAAAACCCTAATAACATCATTGTTTTCTTCATCTTGCATACACAACCTTTGTATTTCTAGGTTTAGATTTGTAACTCGAGAATCATTTAGTTAATCGTTCAATCTATGCCAACCGTTTAGGTTAGGACCGCGGCGGCTAGTCGGCAACAACAACAACAAAAGGTTTGGGGATTAGGGTTTTGCAATCTTTAGGCTTTTGGAGTGTATTTCTTTAAACCCTTTAATCCTTAATTCTTTATTTATAGTTACCAATTATCTTATTCCTCGAGTTAGGTTTAACTTAATTACATATCTAATCTTTTATAATATGATCATAAATAACCAACAACTTTGATTGTCATAATAATATAACATTTATATAATTATACGTAACTAATATTGTTTAGTTAACTATCAATTAATACTACACTACATATCTCATATATTTAATTAATCATTTATTTTGTAATTCCTAGTTATAAATTTAGTTAATTAATTCCCCTTTTGTAATTGCAAATTACAAACCTAATGCCCTATAATTATTTGATAAAGAATTATCTCACCAATTTAGATGTTCGTGATAGTATTGTTTAACTCTATAGATAATCTATTGTTTATTGTTACTTGTGGTGTTCTTTAATCTTATCTCGATAGCAGTGTTGCCAACTATCGTTGCTCGGGCGTACAATTTCAACAACTTTAAGTTAAATATTTTAGTTAAAGATTTAGAGAAACTTAAGTATTTCTTAAGATGTTCTTGAATTTGGGTTTGGGTATTGCTCATCATAATGTAAGTATTGCTTTGTTTTAAATGATTTTTGAATTCTTGCATGTAAACCTGATAAAACTTCAATTGAACCTAATGTGGTAGTGACAAATGAGTTTAATAAGGATTTTTGATGATGTTGAGATTAAAATTGCTAGACATCAATGTTTGATTGGTTGACTTATTTACTTGACTTTAATAAGACCTGATAAATATTATATTATTGACGGTTTAAGTCAGGTCATGCACCGTCCTTTCAGTCATATTTAAAGGTTGCAATGAAGTTGTTAAGATATTTGAAAGACAGACATGGAAAGGAACTCAATTTAGTAAATTTTACAATTTCATAATCAAAGGTTTTGTTGACTCAAATTGGAGAAAAGGTATGGCTTCTTGAAGTTGCATTACTTGTTATTGTAACGTTTTGAATGATTTGTTGCTCTCTTGGAAAAGTAAGAAACACCAACAATGTAATGTTTTCTACAAAAGCATAATACAGAGTGACAAACATGGCTGGTTGTGAAATTTTTGGGATTTAAAAAAACATACAAGATTTTAAAATTCCTCAAAATTTACATGTGAATATGTTTTGTGATAACAAGGTGACATGACTAATTGCTTCAAACCCTGTTTTTCAAGAGAGAACTAAATATTTTAAAATAGACTTACATTTCACAAGAGAAAAATTATAGTCATAGTTTTTAAAGCCTAAGAAAAGTATATGTATATTAAACAACAATTTTTTATATGAGGGGATTCAATGTAGCAAACACTACATGTTATTATGCTTATAGTACTAGAAGAAGAAGGTCTAAAAATGAGACCCGGATATCCAATTACACACTCGATTCCGATGAGAGATACGAATTTCGTTGGTGTGATGGTGTCAGTGGGGTGGTGGAGTGTGGTGGCAACATCGATGTGGTAGTGCTGGTAATGATGTGGTGGCCGGGAGCAGTAGCGATGGTGTCGTGGTAGGGTGGTAGGCGGCGGTGGCTTTAGGGTTGGGTAGAGAGAGGGAGTAGAGAGAGAAGGAGAGTAATGTGTAAAAAGAAAGACAGTAACGAGAGAAAAAAAAAAGTTGTATCAAAAGAGCCAAAATTCTAGAATTGTTTAAATGTTTTGATTTGTCTTTTTAACAAGAACCAATTGTATCAAACTTATATTATGTTTAATGCAAAATATCAAGAAAGCAAATTTGGCACATTCTATCAAAAAAAGAGAGACGAACTTGGGTTGTCAATTGTCATGTTAATATTTCATGCATGTTTGGGCTTTAAGCCCTAACTTTGTTTAGCAAACATCTAATTAATCATCTATCTCAAATGAGTGGTGAAATGAGTCATAGAAACTTGTCAACAACCATGGCTCGGTAACATTTATTGCAAGAGCTACAAATAGATGACTAATTTTGAAAAATAAAGAACATATGAATTAACATGTTATTACAGAGCTTTTAACATACACTTTCCAATTATAATAAATGAGTCATAGAAACTTGACAACAACCATGGCTCTACACATTTGTTACAAATGCTACAAATAGCTAACTAATTTCAAAAACTAAAACACATATAAACAAACATGTTATTACATAGCTTTTAACAAACAATTTCCAATTTTATATAAATTTCTACACTATCTAACTAAAAAGTCTGAAGCCATGTCAAATATAGTACATTTTCATTCAACAATACAAGTTCGCATTACTCTATGTTTTGACATAAATTTGTGTGATAACATGTTTGTGGATGAGATTGTGTGCTTGAAGCCATGAAGTGCTAGATGTGCTTGTAGCAGCAGAGATGGAAGGCAGGATACAAAGTATATGTGCATTCGTCATATAAAAAGAAAGAAGAGAGAGAGAGTCGATCATCTCTCTCGAACTCATCTATCTCTTTCTCTAAAAGTCCTAACTGCTTCAACGTCTTCTTCATCTTGCATTCATAATCTATGTGTTTCCGGGTTTAGATGTGTATGTCGAGTGTCATTTGAGGAGTATCGCCACCAGGGCGAGGGGTCAATAGCATTAGTGTTAGGAGTTTGCAATACTAGTATAGTCCCCTACTAGTATTGTTGAAACTTTTGGAATTGTCACCATATATACATATAACATATATGTTTGTTTAAATTCTAAGAATGCAAATACTTGTTGAGAGCCCTGGATTGCTGGAAATGGGGTTTGGGTTGGGCTTCTTCAATGTGGGCTTCGTTATGGTTGAATGAAATTATGAAACTGGTCATTGGGTCCATGAATTAAGAAGATGATAGGGTTTTAAAGAGGTTTGATTTAAATGATGTGAAAGTGTAGGGCTGCAAACGAACTGAACGTTTAGCGAACAGTTTGTGAAATGTTTGGCGGGCATTTCATTTATATTCGTTCGTTTAGTAAATGAACGAACACGAACAAGAAAAAATTTTGGTCGTTTAGTTAAACAAACAACATGAACGCAGTTGTGTTCGTTCATTTATGTTCGTTGACGTTCCATAATAATGTGTTCGTTGATGTTTGTTAATGTTCGTTCGTCAATGTTCAATAATGTGTTCGTTTATGTTCGTTAGTGTGTTCGATTATGTTCTAAATTTTTGTGATAGCTATTCTTATGACAATTATGTCAAGTGTTTTTGGATGTTTATGTTATGTGTTTATTTATTTTTTGTAAATTTTGTGATGAAAATGATTATTTTATTCTAAAATAAATATGTGATCATTTGTATTCGTTTGTGTTTATAGATTTATTTGTGTTCGTCATGTTCATGAACATTTGTTTGTTTTCCTTTGCGTTCGGTATGTGTTCATGAACATGTTCATTTCCTTAATGAACGAACACGAACAAAGAAACTCGTTCGATAAATGTTCGTGAATAGTTTATGAACAAGTATATTTGTTAATAAACAAACAAGAACAAGGCCTTGTTCAGTTGTTTGTGTTCATTCGGTTTGTTTGCAGCCCTAAGTGTGTGTGTCAATTATAGTGGTTTTGAAAAAAAAATTATTTCTTTCTTTTTAAAATTCTACTTGTTGGAGTGGACTTTAAAAAAAATTAATAAAAATTGTATTATCATCAGTTAGAAAACATACCAAGTGTTAAAAGATATTTCTATTTTACCGATTTACCGTTTGAACTTGATCAAACAAAAGATAAAATGACTTTTTATTGCGTTGAGGCGAGGTCTGCCGACAATTTTAACGCGGTAAAGACCACATTTGCAAGTTTCACCAACTGCTTACAGCGTCGAAATTGATACGTTTAAGTATTTAAAGAGAGACATATGAAGTTGAGTAAATTTAGATATGAAAAATAAAATGTATGATAAAAGAATCACATCAAGAATAATAAAAAAGTTTATTGTAAAAGCGATTGCTAAGAAGCATGGATTTGAGTTTTTTTTTTTTTTGCCTCCGCAAGTTATGCATAATTGAAAAAAGTAATTAAAATGAAAAAATATAATAAAAGATAAAGGAATATAAGAAAAAAATAAAAGATGTTGCCTGTGAAAATCAAACCCATGCCAACCAAGTTGTGGCTTCACGGTTGAATCGTATGATGATATTTATGTGGTCAGGGGCATAGTTGCGAGCTTTGTTACGCGTGTTGTTACAATGACATTAACATGTTAAAGTACACAAAAGAAACGTATAAACACTTATTGTTACAATGAAATTAACATGTTTAAGTACGCAAAAGAAACGTGTTAAAAATATTAAAAATACACCTAATTATTTTATGTGTGGAAGCCGGGTAATACACAGTTTAAAAATAATAGTTGAAATTGAGTTTCAAACAGAGGGTTTATTCATCAAGGTTTAAAGAGTTGACCAACTCATTTATATGTCATTTAGTACTTTAGTTAGTTTGCGTAGTTATTTAACTAAGAAAATTAAGAAAAAAACAAAGTAAAGAAAATATAAAAAAACACCGACGTTCGTAGATAGAATTAAGGTAGATGAAAATATTAAAAAAAAACAATTTAAATAAAGATGCTAGGCTCGAACCTATGAAGCCAATGAGAATCACTTCTAACCACTCGCTTTAATCTCACACTTGTGTCATAGCAAAGTATAACCTCAAGTGGGGGTCGGTGACACATGCCACCGACGTTGGTAATTAAGTATAAGTAAAATGACTTCTTATTTCAGGGGCCCACATTACTCGCACTATAACGCCTACCCGAATGTTCACATCATCCACGTGCGCACAACGCGTTGCGGACAGTCATGATAATCAAGATGATCAATATATAATCAGAAATTGTTATAGAAGTTATCAATCTTCATATATTGTTACAAAAAATACCTAAAACAACTATCAATTGTAAACCAAATTCAAGCCAACATTTTTCATACTATACATTCTATAAGAAGATGGTAAATATTTGTGAACCAACTCAACTCACAAAATTCACACACACATTTGTTTGAAAAGCCTTGGGTTCAACAAAAGATTCATAATGACTTGAACAAAACACTTAATTTAAACTAAACCTTTTAAGATTACACAATTGGAGAAAAGACAATTAAGAAACTGTTACTTTGAAGCAAATGATAATATCATAATAACCATGGATATGTTGTAGTTTGCACCATAAGACACACAAGAAAACCATCAATTCCTCTGGAAATCAGGTTGTGCAGTGATGGATCTAACCCATGCCCACTTATGATCTTTGGTGTCCACTTGATTCTTGGTGTTAGCAATCTCGTCCATCGGGATATACGCGTAATTCCCGTTGATCGGGCCCGCTACAAACCCCGTGTACCCCGCCATGACTCCATGAATAGCCGAGTGCGCCAAGAGAGTACAGTAAAGGTTATCAGTCGCGTTGGCTGTAACCGCACGGATCATGTATGTCGGATCAATGTACTTGACTGTAAACAGCTCGCCCTCATGCTCCGTCGCCCACCACTTCTTCAACTCGGATTTCAACCACGCCCCGACGTCTAAAAACACTGGGTTCCCCGACTCGTCTCTCTCCTGTTTCTGCTCATCGGTTCGTGGAATCATGTCTTGACCCGCCCCTTCGGCCACCACCACGACCGCGTGCCCATTCTTCTTCAAACGGTCATCAAGAAACTCAAACAGCCCGCCTTTGCCGTGTAGGTAAAACTCATTTTCAGGTATTAAACAGCAGTCGACGTCGCGGCTGCTTAGGGTTGCATAAAGGGCAATGTGGCCCGTGCTTCGGCCCATGAGTTTAACCAGACCTATGCCATTCGGTGCACTCTCGGCCTCCACATGAGCCGCACTGATCGCTTGCTGCGCCTTTTCAACTGCTGTCTGGAACCCAAACGACCTGTCGATGATCCCTACGTCGTTGTCTACCGTTTTGGGGATCGCGGCTACACCGACACATAACTTCCGGCGGCGAATTTCGTTGAATATCTTCACTGCTCCGCGTAGAGTTCCATCTCCACCAATTATGTACACCTGCATATATTAAACCCATAATATAAACAAAATCCAAATGATTAAAACATTTAAGCATATATAAAGGCTTAAGATCCAACTAATAGTTCTGTTATAAGTAAGATTATACTATGTAAACCAATAGTAGTTCTAAGACTAAAAGTTCTGTTATAAGTAAGATTATATTATAGATTATATTATGTAAACCAATAGTAGTTCTAAGACTAAAAGTTCTGTTATAAGTGAGATTATACTACGTAAACCAATAATGATTCAAGACTAATATCTCTCCTATGAGTAGGAAAAACTAATATCTCTACTATGAGTGAAATTACCAATAATAATTCAAGACTAATAGCTCTATTATGAGTGGGATAATACTACATAAACCAATAATAATTCAAGACTAATAGCTCTGCTACAAGTGAGATTATACCATGTAAACCAATACTAATTCATGAGTAATGGGAATTATATTGCGTAAACAAATAACAATTCAACACTAATAGCTCTGCTACGAGTAAGATTATACAGTGTAAACCAATAATAATTCAAGACTAATAGCTCTCCTACGAGTGAGATTATACCATGTAAACCAATACTAATTCAAGACTAATAGGAATTATATTGCGTAAACCAATAACAATTCAAGACTAATAGCTCTGCTACAAGTGAGATTATACAACGTAATAAACTAATAATAATTCAAGACTAATAGCTATCTTACAAATAATACTTTAAACCGGAAATAATTCAAACAAACCTGATTATAACCATGATCTTCAATAGCATTAACAATCTTTTCAAGATCAAAACCACCTCTAGATGTCTCAAGCACAGTACCACCTCTCTTATGCCAATTATGCACCATTTTCACATCAAGCCTCACCGGCTCCATCGAATAAAACCCGCGATACCCCGCCTTGATCCCGAATATCTCCCGGACCCCATAATCCTCCCACAGCCCCACCACCAGCTCCCGGATAACAGTATTCAACCCGGGGCAAAGGCCGCCACAGGTAACTATGGCGGCCCGAACTTGCCCCGGGTCGAAATATATCTGTTTCCGGGGGCCGGCTCGGAGGTAGGCTGAGTGGGAGGAGGCGGGCGGGGTCCGGGCGATGTCGAAAACGGTGCGGCGGATGATGAGGTCGGATGGGGTGAGGTAGAACTCGGTGGTGGGGTGGTAGAAGGGGTTGTGGTGGAGAGGGTTGGTGTGGGTTTGGAGGTGGGGGAGGTGGTGGGTGAGGTGGGGGAGGGGGGTGAGGTTGGTGGTGATGGTGAGGGTTTGGTGGTGGTGGTCGGTGGGGTTCATGGTGGTTGGTGGTGGTGGACGGTGGTTTACGGTGGTCGGAGATGGAGGGTGTGTGTGGAGGTGGTGGAGGTGTTGGTGTGTAATGTTGTGGTGGTGGAGGGGTACGTGGTGGATATGTGGTGTGACACGTGGTGTGTTGTGAGTATCGTGACAGTCTTTCAAGTTCTAGAATTGAGAGGAAAAAATATATATATTTTTTTTTGTTAAAATCACTTACTTCTTGCTGCTATATTAGTTTTCTATCTTAGGTAGATTAATTGTGAGTACTTTGTGTAACACTATTAATTGTGTACGTTAGGAGGGTATTATAAATATTGAAGCGTATATCAAGTGATGCACTTTAGAAATTAAATAAACTTAAGACAACATTAAAAGTCCACTCTAAATACGTTGCTTTTTGGGTATGGTCGTGGCTATGAGGGGAGGATTGGGAATGTTAGTTTGACAACACTAACTATTTAAATAGGGTTTATGTTGACTCATAGTTTGGTTACACTCACTAGACTATTATGGATACTAGGGTCTACATATTTTGGTTTGTTTTAGCCCCATTGAAACCGATAACGACCGTCAGTTATTGAAGAAACCATAACCAAAACAATAACTGAGCTTGGGTTGCGGTCCGGTGTTTTTTATCGGTTTTTGGTTCGGTTTTAGTTATTGTCCAACCTTTTCTTCTTTTGCTTGTATCGTTTGGTTCGGTTTAGAAATGATATTGATCTTGAGAAGGGTACTTGGCATTTGCAGAAGTACAAAAACTAGAATGTACACAACTTAAATCTTTATAACTGGTTTCATACAATGAGAAAATAAGAGAATCTTGTGAGTTTGAAAATGTTAGATGCACAAAGCCACAAACTCCTCCATCTAGTTTTATTTTATATTTTACATAGTATTCTTGTACACGACTACTTTGACTTTCAAATATATTTCACGATTCAACTATGATACCCCAATTATAACCACGGGTGCCATAGGGCCTTTACTACTATTTACAACAATAACGACTTAACAACATATGAGATTATGAGCATTACGATTAGTTTACGACTTTACGGCGTCTCTTCTATTTGTGTGTCAACAAAACAGTTAACCGATTTGAATATTTGATTCGATAAGAGTGTATGGTTGAGCCAAAGAAAATCAGAATATTTGGTTAAGATGCGCAACATACACATCATCTACACTAGATTTAGCCAAAACAATTGAACCCCAAAGATCATACGCCCATACGAAAACATCATAACCCATGACTAGCTTCTCTTTTAGCAACAACGGGCACGGTTGACACACGAAGAAACTAATCATCAACACTAACATCAATCAAAGAATATATATACCACGCGTGCCCAACTTTGCTTCTTCTTTCTAGTCAACTCATGGACTCATGTTGCAGTCCCGCATATACGCCTGATCATAGTCCACAAACCTGCTCCAGTAGCCTTTAAACTTGGGTATCCCTATCTCGAGCCATGGTTTCAAGTTCCCGTTGTAGTGAATCACTGCTGCTTGTTCAATCTCCTTCTGGCTCACAGTCGGGTTGTACCCGAGCCCAAGCACATGCCATGACTTTTCTAACGGGTGTACTCGTTTCCAGAATGTTATCAAACCAGGCGGCAATGTCCCCAGCTTCCAAAGTTGTCTCTCCTGATTCTGCATCCAAACACATAACAAATGATCATGAGAATGTCTCAATTTATGTATTTGAGAACTCAGATTAATGAAGCACTTACTAAGTTTTGCCATGAGTGGTAAACTTCTGTAATGTTTTGTTTCTTCCATTCCTCCAGATCAAATATGTTCATTCCATATGCCCATCCACATGCGCGCGGGTCAAAGTTTTTAGCTATGATGGGATTTGAGAAGTTGAGGTAGCGGTCAAACCGATGGAAGTTTTCCCCACATGTCTCAACAGCACCATTCACCTTGCCTTTCAAATCAATAGACCAAAGACCACTTAAATCCTTCTGAACCACAATATCGTCATCCAAGAACACCACTTTTTTCAACTTTGGAAATATCTCTGGGAGGTAAAACCGAAGATGATTCATCATTGACAAATACTTTGGGTTGCGGAACTTCAGATTTGAATCAGACTCGGCCCCGTTATTTGTTTTGAAATAATAATCAATCATATTCTGAGAAGCCAACTGCTTAAGAACTGGGCTATAACTTGCATTCAGCCATGTAAACTCATCAATGTTCTGTACTTGAATTGTAGCCTTCCCGGGTGGGTTTGCAAGAAACCACATCCTCATAGCAGCATAATTCAGCTTGTCGGTAACAATGTGGAACACATGTTTTGAAGGATCCTGCCATGCTCACAAGTTAACAATTACACCTTTACAAATACTATCAGAAGATGAAAAAAAGTTTATGAAAAATGCCCCAAAGAAAATCAATTACCTTGGCGTTTGTGACAGTTGAATTGATAACGACTGCTGTAGCTAAAACATTATCTGAAAACAATGCATAGTGGAACAGGTTGGGGTCATCAAGATTTTCTTGATTTGGGAATTGTTGTGCAGAAGAATTTAAAGAATAGTATTCTGTTGAAAGGCGTAAAGGAAGACAATGGAGGCCCTTAGAAACAGTTTTGGAAGTTAAATGAGTCAAAAACAAGGCTTGTTTCTGATGGGCACGTAGCTGTTCTTCAGTTGAGTGAATAATAGCACGTAGTTTTTTTACAATGGCAGTGCAATCATCCTGTATTTGCCTTCCTTTTGCCAAAGTCTGATCCATTGCCTTCAGCTTGTCATAGGCACTGAATTTATAACAAGATAAGTAAATACTATAACACAGAATTTTCTTAAAAAGGCAACATACTATGACTCATTTATGGCACCCGAATTAAAAATATGGCCTACTTCTTTGGTAGATCTGCATCCTTGGTTGCATCACCAAGTGCTTTTTGGACTTCCTTCATACGCAACCGAAGTTCTCTGATAAATGGGGCATTGCTTCTTGTTGCTGAAAGGGAAAGGTAAAGTCTTCCCCTAATCAACTGATCCTTTAGATACCGAACACGACTATCTACCAAAACATGTTCATCAGGTTTCATACTTTTGGTGTTTGCTAGTTCCCTCTTAACAACTTTTTGGACCTCTTGTTTGGTTTCCTAAAAGATCAAGCATTAAGACATGCATTAAGTCCCACACATGAAGAAAATACCAGCTCTGAAAATAAATGAAGCTAATACCAGCTCTGAAAAGATCAGGCATCAAGACATGATTTAAGTCCCACACATAAAGTAGTAATTGGTCAACAGACCATAAGGATACCAGTCACAAAAATAAATGATCTTAAGTCATAAGACCAATTTAGATATAAAAATCATGTTGGCGATTCTAATAGAGAAAGTTCATCATGAGGTGTTATACTTGAGGGGTATGCCATACTTAATAGGATCAACAGAAAAAAGGTTGTCATCATGAGTATGGTAGCTGCTAGCAAGTATTTGTCAAAAGTCAAAACACAAAGACATTTGCCAAGAATCATATTTTGGTTTTATACGAGTCACCAAATACTTGAGAACAAACATTTCAAAATTTTTAGTGATTATTATAAGCCAATATGGTCAAAGCAGATTATATGTGAATTGTAGCAAAATGGATGGGTTGCGTATTTGGTCACTTTAGAAATGGGTCACATGTTTCACAGATCGGGGTTCAGAGGTTGACCTGTCAGGTGAAACACTTTTCATTTGTCCTTAATTTCATATATTTAGTATACTATTTCTACATATATGTCAAAAATAAAAGGAAACAGGCTACCAAATGTTTTAACCTGGCTTGATATTTCAAGGGAGTTGGGAATATTAATGTACAACTTCCATGTTCCATCATCAAAAGTATGTTGGAGATATAAAATTAAACATAATCTGGAAGAATGGTAATAGTTAAATTTATTACTGTATCATATTTTTCTCTCTCGTCTGACAAGAACAAAGTTGTAGCAATGAGTATCCATATCCGGTTCACATGCACGGGCGGCGGCTTCTAGCTAAACCTTCCTTCTTTATAAAAAAGTATGTTTAATTTCTGTTTAACTTATAATCTTATTTTCCTTTTTTGGTGGTGGAAGTGTGACATTGGTGGTGGTGGTGGTGGTTGGATGGTGTTCACGAAAAGATGGTAGTGACAGTAACACTAATTGGAACTAGTCAACGGCAGCATTCAAAAGGTGGTAGTGACGGTAACAACTAGTAAGTGGCCACGTCATTCACCCGTTCTTAATAATTTCCATCATGGAGAAGCTTCATTTATCTCGGGATATAAGAAACATGCATGCAATATGGAGACAAAATGACATTCATGCTATCATACATGGTTTAGGTTTTTGTATTGGCATTTGGGAATCAATCTGCTCTAATACCATGACATGCTTAATGCTTCAGTGACTGATTCCAATGCTATTAACCATATACATACAAGTTTCATATCGTAAAGAAAATGCTATAAATTGGAACGGAAATTATAAAACTAACTACATAAGCAATACAGAATACTAAAACTATACATGACGAATGTCAAATATAGACTTATTCCAAGGTGAGAAGGTACTAAGGTAGATCTATCCTTCCATTACGTAGCTAATAATTCTCTTCCAGATAGCATTTCGTATATATGAGGGTCAAGTGAATCAAGAAATATATAGAACTAATTTCTGTTTTCAAGATTGAATTAAGTAATTAGATCAATGAAAGCAACAACTCCCTATATACTTTAAGAAACTTACATCTTCAATGGCTAACATTGTATGCTCAGTCGATCTCGAGTTCACATTTCCCTTGTTTTCACCATCATTGGCTTCCTTCAGTTTATGAGTTACTTGCTCAATGGGGTTGTCATCAACAATGGTGTCAACTCCCTTTGATTCTGTTCGTATCAGATCGAAATCATTAAGTTAAACACACAACGAATCGATCAAATCCTAAATGCAAGTAATGAAACAAACCTTGATTAAGCTGTCTAGATGTCCTAGATCTTTCACCATCATGTAGAATGGATCTACCCAAATCACCCAAATCAACATCAACAAGTGATTCTTCTTGTGTTGCAGATAACTCCTGACAACATAATGAAATCAAAATCAGTGCGAAATGAACACATCATCATCACACATCGCAAATCAGAGAAACTAAATTAGTGATCCACCTACCTGAGGAATCAAATTTAGGGATCTCACATCTCGATTCAACGACTAAAACCAAAAACAAACAAACGAAAACACAAATTACGAACAATCACCTCGAGATCGACGAAATTGCAAACGAAAAACGTGCGAACTTACATGTGTAGAAGGCTCATGAACGAAATCATCAGTAGCTGCAATCAAAAGAACACAAAAGCGATTAGACATGCATACATTGATGGTGAATAGATGATTTGAAGAAGAGAGTTACAGATGGAAGAAAGTGTGTCAGTGTAGAGAACAATTGGGGCAAAAACCGTCACGAAAAGTAACAATATGAGTGGTATTCTGAGCCACATCGTCATCGTCATCTTGATCTTCATCTTCTAAACGCATAGAAAGAATGAAGCTGAATTCTACGAAGAACACACTGAAATTTGAATCTCACAAATTGTTAAATGTAATCAGAATATTGAATTGAGAAGAATTTGTCGTTAAGAGTTAAGAGGGGTGTTGGTTTATTAGAATGAAGAACAAATTGAAGAGATCAAATCGAAGCAAAATAAGTATGTTGTTTGGGTCATGGTGGTTTGGTTTAATCCAGCCTTGAAAGCTTCAAATTGAATATTGTCCTTCAATTTTGATAAAATACATCGAGTGTCTTTTTGGTTTTTTAAACTTATCATGTTTTTTGTTATTTCTATTAATAAAAGTTAACTTTTTCTATTAGTTTTGTAACATAACCATTTTGTCCTTACTTCTTACGGGACGAAATTTGTAATTTTCACTGCTCTTTTAGCTTTCCTCTTTTGTTTTTATTTGAATTACTATATCTTTTTAATCACTTTTTATTTTATAATTTTATCTTAAGTGTTACTACTTAACCATTTTTAATCTTTTTTATAAAATATACTTTATTGATAGGTTTTTAATTTATTTTATTTTCTTTTGTTTTTAAAATTTAGTTATCTACTTTTCTAATTGTATGGATACAAATTATGGAGTTCAAAATATATTGTTTTTCATGTTATATAATTTAAACTATTAATCGGTTTTATTTTACCGTCGTTTTTATCATTACTTTTTTGTATAAAATTTTTTAATTGTTTTAAAAACTTTGGCTTATGGTTTATATTAAAAACCTACTATAGATTGAAACCATTTTTTTAAAAAATTTATTTGTTTTTCTTGCTTTGATTAGAATTTTTACTTTTATCATTTTGAAACTATTTTAATTATTGTATTTTATATGCTTACATTTTACTTACTCTTTTCTTATCTTATTCATTTGTAATTCACTTATATTTTTTATTGTATTTTATAAGTTGATTAATCAATTAATAAAATTAATTAAAAAATAAATAGAATAGAAGAATAAAAAAACTTTAACACTTGCAAAAATAGTCCTTTATGAATAAAAAGATAATAATGCCCCTAACTTAACATATTTATTTAACCCCACTTATAAAAAACGATCTATTACGTAAGAACTTTTTGTAAAAAAAACATTGAGTGAAAGTCATTTTTCAAAATGACCCATTCCATAATTTTCACCAAACATAAAATGACGAAGTTTTTAATTTAGTCTCAAAATAATAATAAAACCTATGCATTACAGGATTTTAAAGCCGCAATCATTTGGTTAGGACATACATTATTTATCATCAAGTTATCAAAAGAATCATGAACACCTCTAAATGAGTAGGGAACAATGTTGTTGTTTAGTTATTCTTTTTTATATTATGTTAGTTATTTTTATCTCAGATCAAGACATTTTTCAAAACTAACATGCATTTCAACCATTTTCTTATCTTCATCGTTTATTTTGACTTTTCTACAAAACAAGATACTTATAATAAAAAAGATTGTTTGATAAAAACTTCACTATCGAACCATAACTGAACATTAAATCGAAACCTCACTGACTCTCATCCCAAAAGGAAAAAAGTAATAATCTTTAAAATGACATGGTGAAAGATGCATGAAAACTAGACTTTAACTGAGTTATTTTGATACCCACTAAAACTTCAATCATCTCATATGTTAAGCAATAGTTGTAAAAAGAAGTGATAACAACGAGATATAAGACAATGTTGAAAAGAATATATATAAAACAACATAGTTAAATAAACAATTCAATAAAATTTTATGATAACATGCAACACTCTAATCTGTCAATTCCAACTCATAATCATCATTTTGTATTATTAATTATGTTTACATATTCTTTTCATATCATTAAGCATGTGAGGGATGGTTCATATGTTGTTTGATTGCAAATTTAGGTGTTATCAAGTGTTCATCAAAGAACCAAATGAAGTAACCCATATGTTATTTCGACTAGGTAAAAGAGCAAACAAGACGACCATTATTTTTCATGAAGGAATATATAAGGAAACACTTACATTAACCCACTCTTTATATAGTCCACTCTTAGCTACACAATACTTTACAATGTCACCTTTTATGTCACATACCCACCTCAATGTAGATTACACACCACGCTCTCTAGCCACCGTGCTATAATGCAAAAGACCTAATAAAAAATGTCAAGTGTTAGACCTCTAATCTTAATCAATATGTTTAACATCTAGACAATTATCTTTTATATGTTGTTTGATCTATAAATATGTTATTATATTTATATAGAGCATCACATGATGAAATGAATAATAGTTAATAGTATATCGGCAATCTTGTACATTAATAATCATCTAGAATTTCCCAATGCTAACATACAAGAAACATCTCAGAATAATAACGGTTGTAATGCAGTTCAAAAAATTTAATGGTTTGTAGTTTATGTATAAAAGTTGCGTCTTGTATGTGGAAAAACTCTAGTTCCATCATCTTTTGATTGCATTGCAAAACACTAAAAATATCATAAATTTATAATGTATTTTATGTTCTAGATTACAAAGCAAACCTAGGGTTGAAAGATCCACTAGAGGCACTAATTGTATTCCTAAATATACCACTTTTTTAAGTGTTGCTAGTTCATTATAAAACCCTAGATCAAGAGCACCTTCTTGCTATACCTTGGGAACGACTTCTTGAAACTTTAAAAATAACTTTTAGATTTATTATTTAAGTTTTATCCAAGCGGAAAATAGATGAGATAACTAGGGTTTCAAGATTAGGTTTTAGATTTTTTCGAATAAAAGCATAGAGTTTCTTTTCTATTGTTGATCTTCAAATTCATTGTCTTACAAATATTATAGAATATTATTAAATTCTTTTATATCTCCTTATGCAAATGACGAACCTAATTTTAATTTATTGAATAAATCATCCCTAGCTAGAAAAATTAGTTGTCGTCTTATGATGTTTAGTATGATCTTTTAGACAATTATGGCATAGCATCATAATGTGGTGTAGTGTACATGTCATCCAACAATAAACATTCATAAATAATCACCCGACAATTTATTCGCATAATATAAGTTTCATCTCATGCATGTAATTTAAAAGGTTGTTCTACACTAACATGTATTGTTTAGGAGATATCATTCACAAATCCAAAACCAAATACAATTGTATAGCAAAACTAATATAAAATGAAAGAACTTAGTATATTGTATGTGTTTCCACCATGGTTGTAATCATTAAAAGCAATTCTTTGATAAAACTAGAATCACACATTGTGGTGTCGAATACTATTCAACACAAGTTCATGAATTACAACTTAAAACTTCCAAACCCCTTCTTTAATTTACCCCTTCTATGTTAGATTTGATGAAATTTAATGCTTTTTTTGTCATTTATAATCCACTTTTGGGTTTGCTAGTTGACATTAAAACCTAGACCAAGAACACCTTCTAGCGATATCTTGATTTGATTTTGTAAGAATTAAAAACTATCTTTAAGAATTTTTTTATCGGGTTAGAAGTTTGATCCAAGAGGGGATTTCAAGTATATCTTTTAATTTTTTTAATAGAAACATAGGCTTTTTTATAATGTTGATCTTCAAATTCATTATACTTGTTTTACACGTATTCGAGAAACATTATTAAATTATTGTGTGTCTTCTTGCAGAAATAACTAACCCTAATTACGACTTCCCTAATAATTCACCCCTAGACAAATTTGTTATCATCTCATTTCTTTTGGTGTGATCTTTATACGCTTATGCCGTAGGGTTATAAATGATGTGTGTACACACAATCCAACAATAAACACTCAAAAATACTCATCCTTCAATTTACGTGCACAACATAAGTTTTATCGTTCGACGTATAATTAAAATGTCATGTTCCACACTAACATAGACTATGTAGGTGATACTGTTCATAAATTTAAAACAAAATAAAATAAGAAACATGATTAATTATTGTATGTTTCTTGTAGAAATAACTAACCCAATTAGACTTCCCTAATAATTCACCTAGACAAATTGTTATCATCTCATTTCTTTTGGTGTGATCTTTATACGCTTATGCCGTAGGGTTATAAGTGATGTGTGTACACACAATCCAACAATAAACACTCAAAAATACTCATCCTTCAATTTACGTGCACAATATAAGTTTTACCGTCCGACATGTAATTTACATGTCATGTTCCACACTAACATAGACTATGTAGGTGATACTGTTCATAAATTTAAAACAAAATAAAATTGGAAAGAAAACTAATACGATATAAAAAGAAAAACCCTTACAATACATGTTCCCACCATAATTATAGTAACTAAAATAAATTCTTCAATAAATCCAGACTCTACACGTATTTCTCAATTATGTCTCCTATAATAGGGTTAAAATATAAATTGTGTCGTCATACTTATAATAGGTATAATAGAATTCTATTTAACTTCTTGTGCTTGTGTCTTTCCATAAACAAATGACAAATTGTCCTCTTTAATAATATGTGAACTTGGATTTAAGTTTTCCCCTATTATAAATAATCACTTTTTTTATTCAATATTCTTAATAGCCACAACATTCCTATCATGTTCAATAACTTTTTTAAAACGAATATTGGATATTGGATCACTAACAACACACTAGCCCACTTATTATTTTTCATTACTTAAGAACGGAACCTTGGTGCACTAGCCTGATACATCCCCGAACATACGCGCGTACATCAGTCCCAAACCTGAAAATACTCTAAAGAAAAAAACCATCTTAGATGAGAAAAACCTCTGTCTTACTTATATTTTTTTTAATAATATGTGAAACTTGGATTTAAGTTTTCCCCTATTATAAATAATCACTTTTTTATTCAATATTCTTAATAGCCACAACATTCCTATCATGTTCAATAACTTTTTTAAAATCCACTAGCTATTAACATATTCTCATAAACCAAAACACCATATTTACATAATATAAAATAAAAAAAAATAAATAGTGAACATGAATAATGCAGCACCATCTATACATAATCGCCGACAATTTCCTATCGTCATCTTCCCCTTTTTACTTCTTCAAATCCCTTAAAAAGCTTCAACCTGCAACTGCTAATTTGTTCCTTCAAATCGTCAGTTTGTTTAATCACAAATGAGTAATTTGATCTATTAGGGTTTCGAATCGAAGTTGTATTCTTGTTTAATTCGCTTTTGCAATAAGGAAAGTGAAGATGAAGATGAAGATGTGGCTGAGAAAGCCAGTGCTGGTGTTGCTTTTTCTCACGGTTCTTGCTCCCATTGTTCTGTACACTGATAAGCTCGCGACCTTCTGTAACTCACTGCTCTTAATCTGTAGAATCTGTAGATCTTCTTTGCGGATTGATTGTTGTGAAATCTGATGGATTTGTTGAATTTGTTGTTGCAGCTTCGTATGAATTCATTCAGGAGCCTTCAACACTTGTAATAGTTTCTTTGATTTTACTTTTTACAATTGGATTTGTGGATTTTGGTTGTGTTTGTTCATTTGATTTGTGTGTTTTTGGTTTCAGTCGTTGAATCGGGATTCCCAAGCCCTAAATTTGCTTCCTCAGGTGTGTAGCATCGGTTCATCTGTAATATCCTTTCTGAATTGCTATAATTGGATATTTATGTTTATTATTATTATTATTGTTCTTTTCAGGAGTTATCTGCAACTCAAAAAGAACCTTTGGGTGATGTTTATATGGAAAGTTTAACTAGATCTGTTCAACATGTTGATGGTGAAAGCTCTAGGAAAACTAGACAGCTTAATGAAGGTTGATTATCTTAATTCTTCAATCATCTTAACCCTAAATCTAATTTGATTTGATGACTGATTTGATGCAATTTTGGCCCTGAAATTTGACTAGAATCTATGGGAGGTGACACCGTTGTTTCTGCTCAAGAAGACAACCCCATCAAGCAAGTTACTCAAGATCACAACAGACTGGAGTCAGCTGAAAACAAGGATAATGTGAAGAAATTGAAGGTGGTTGAGCATCCGTCTTCAGTCACTCAAGCTGTAAGTTAGTTATTTTTTGTTGAAATATTGCTGTGCTGTCACTTTCTTGCCTCTTGTGATATGTCAATTATTGAATTAGTTGTTTCTTGGGTAGCTGGATATGTTGGTTGGCATGAGTTGTATAATAAATAAGCCATAATGTGGTGTAATTTTTTTAAATTTGCACATGATTGCATGCCTAAATGGTGTTATGGTCATCTTCTTTATTGACTTGTAACCTTCCGTTTATGAAACAAGTATTTGTGGTTAGTTTGAAAGTAACTTCATGTCTGAATCTTTATACCAAGATTTGGTTTCCATAAATGTCAGATTATAAAGGCCTATGTTCTTTTTTGGTCCATGAACTCATCAACTCGTAAAGTTTTATGCTTGATAAATCTGTTATATTATATGAAGGGCAAATTTAGCTGCACATGTTAACTTATTTTGCGTTAATGACTGATCTTTTAGGAAACTAAACAAGAGGTACCAAAAGCCGGTAAAAGGGAAGCTGTGAAAACCAAAAGTGATAAACCGAATGAACATGTTTTAGCAGATACTCGTGTTCGGTATCTCAAGGATCAGTTAATCAGGGGAAGGGTTTACCTTTCCCTTTCAGCAACACGAACAAATGTTCAATTTAATAGGGAACTTCGGCTACGAATGAAGGAAGTCCAAAGAGCACTTGGTGATGCAACCAAGGATGCAGATTTACCAAAGAAGTAAGCCTTATTTTTAAATTCTGCCAAAACAAATCATTAGGTATGGTAATTTTTTTTAAATTTATTTATGCATTAAAGTATTTTGTTATCTTGTAATAATTCAGTGCCTATGACAAGCTGAAGGCGATGGATCAAACATTGGCAAAAGGAAAGCAATTACAGGATGATTGCACCGCCGTCGTAAAAAAACTTCGTGCAATTATTCATTCAACAGAAGAACAAGCACGTGTCCATCAGAAACAAGCCTTGTTTTTGACTCACTTAACTGCTAAAACTATTCCTAAGGGTCTCCATTGTCTTCCCTTACGCCTATCAACCGAATACTATTCTTTGAATTCTTCTGCACAACAATTCTCGAATCAAGAAAATCTTGAGGACCCCAACCTCTTTCACTATGCATTGTTTTCGGATAATGTTTTAGCGACAGCAGTGGTTGTCAATTCAACTGTTACCAATGCCAAGGTGATTGATTATGCTTTTTGGGGCATTTCTTATAAACTTCTTTAATCTTCTGATACGTATTTAAAAATTGTGATTATTAACGTGTAACCATGGCAGCATCCTTCAAAACATGTGTTCCACATTGTTACCGACAAGCTGAATTATGCTGCAATGAGGATGTGGTTTCTTGCAAACCCACCTGGGAAGGCTACAATACAAGTTCAGAACATTGATGAATTTACATGGCTGAATGCAAGTTACAGCCCAGTTCTTAAACAGTTGGCTTCAAGAAACATGATTGATTATTATTTCAAAACACACAAGGGGGCTGAGTCTGATTCAAATCTGAAGTTCGCAACCCAAAGTATCTGTCAATGATGAATCATCTTCGGTTTTACCTTCCTGAGATATTTCCAAAGTTGAAGAAAGTAGTGTTCTTGGATGATGATATAGTCGTTCAGAAAGATATAAGTGGTCTTTGGTCTATTGATCTGAAAGGCAAGGTGAATGGTGCTGTTGAGACGTGTGGGGAAAACTTCCATCGGTTTGATCGCTACCTCAACTTCTCAAATCCCATCATAGCTAAAAACTTTGACCCACGTGCGTGTGGATGGGCATATGGAATGAATATATTTGATTTGGAGGAATGGAAGAAACAAAACATCACAGAAGTTTACCACTCATGGCAAAATTTGGTAAGTGCTTCATTAATGAACTTCTTAATACTTAAATCTTGAGGGTTCCGTTATCATTTGTTATATGTATGGATGCAGAATCAAGATAGACAACTTTGGAAGCTGGGGACATTGCCACCTGGTTTGATAACATTCTGGCAACGTGTGTACCCGTTAGACAAGCCATGGCATGTACTTGGGCTCGGGTACAACCCAAGTGTTGGCCAAAGGGATATTGAAAGAGCAGCAGTGATCCACTACAACGGGAATTTGAAACCATGGCTCGAGATAGGGATACCCAAGTTTAGAGGGTACTGGAGCAAGTATGTGGACTATGATCAAGTGTATATGCGGGAGTGCAATCTAAGCCCATGAGTAGACAAAGAAGTAAATGGGGTCAATAAGTAGTATATATTCTTTGATTGTTCATAATGTTGATGGTCAGTTTACTCTTAACTCACCCCGGCCCAGGGTTAAATGAGAATCCAGCCACACATTATGTTGATTTTGTTGTAAAGGAGCATTAGATTCATGGTATGAAAGTTTGTGTTTGATATGTTCAATTGTGCATGTAGTTGTGTCAATGTATCCTCCAGACTTCATCTAGTT
The DNA here is from genome assembly GCA_025215565.1 of Flaveria ramosissima. Classification (NCBI taxonomy): domain Eukaryota; kingdom Viridiplantae; phylum Streptophyta; class Magnoliopsida; order Asterales; family Asteraceae; genus Flaveria; species Flaveria ramosissima. The sequence goes on along the minus strand of CM046032.1, from coordinate 38,756,971 downwards.
TTAGATTATTTTCATTCTGTATTTATACTCGTGCGACAGAAGCGTACATACAATCAATGGCTAAAATCACCTGCTCAAATATATAAATTATGATCATATGAGAGCTTAATCCTTTGTACAGTCGGATCCAAACCCGTTGACCTTAAAAGAAATAACAAACGAAAAACAAGTATTATGGGGGAAATATCCCACACTTATGAGTAAACGACACGCTATCTCATATTATGGTGCCACTTGGTATCACGGCATCTTTGATGACCGTTACGATGCCACTCTTAATGAAGTAACCGTCTGTTTCCCGTGCTGTTTCTTCAACATTGTCGGTGTTTATAATCTGCAGGCTCAACAATACAGATCGTATCAGTTCTACATTATGATGATGTGATGGTGATTATAACTATATATAACTGATTGTGTACCTTCACATTCTCTCCTATCCGAGCATTTTTGTCTATTATCGCTCTCTTGATGTGCGTATTCTTCCCTATTCCTATAGGTACACCGCCCTTCTCCGCCAACAGTCTTCTGTCTGCATCAGTCTGCTCCATATAAACACAACCCATCATTCATTTCCATCAAAAAGTAAGAAAAAACCACTATATTTCATGAAAAAGTTATCTACCTCATAGTAGTCCGCTCCCATGAGCAAAGTGTCTTCAATAATCGCACCCTCGGAGATGCATGACCGAAGACCAATCACCGAGTGATGAATCTTACAGTTCTGTAGTGCAAATAATAATTCGACCCGATTAGAAAATTTCTACACCCTAAACCCTAAATCATAACTTTAAAAGATTCATGTAAAACAGAAGATACAAAGTACCTTGATTACACAACCCTCACCAATGACACTATGTGTAACATCAGCATTCAGCATCTTTGAAGGTGGTAAGTATCTCGGTTGGGTATATATTGGAGCAGACCGATCGTAGAAACTGCAGTCCAACGAATAACACATTTTGCGTTTGTTATGCTGCAAGTAAACAAGTGTATGGCAAGTGGTATAACAAAAAGGGTCAGAAGCTAACCTGAAATCTGGTACTGGCTTTTTGGTGATCCCCAGATTTGCATGATAGAAAGCCTCAATGGTACCAATGTCTTCCCAGTAACCGTCATACAGGTAGGCTTGTACCTAAATCAAATGAAACTATCTGCTTAATGTTTAGGCATACAGTCTGCATAAACTTTTCAGATCGGTTATCTTATAACCGTGAGAACCGTTACTGGTGAACTCATGAGACCCAAACAATAGTATGCTAACCAATAAGATTAGTTTTGTTGCAGTTGTTATCAAATAAATGGTATAAAAATGACAAAATACATCAGCTGAACTTACTCGCAGGCCGATTGAAGTTGCACCTGGAATCACTTCGCTTCCAAAGTCATTCGCCTTTGGAAACTTCTCTCTGAGCAAATCCAACATAACATTCTTACTGAAAACATATATGCCCATGCTAGCAATAAATGGCATTTCTTTCGCTCGCTTATCATCCAGGCCAAGAATGGTAGTATCAACCTAAAGTAAACATTCGAAATCAATAACATTACATATAAGAACATACGGTCAGATTCTACCATCTTTTCTTTTTGGTAACCATGAGGACCCGTTAAGGAAACTCAAGGGCGTCACCAATACCCCGCTAAGTGCAACTTACTCTAGGCAAGAAACCAGTGAAAGTTGGATTCGAACCTAGGACTATTTCTTACCTTCATTGCTTGTAATTTGTCTCCCTTCGGCTTTTCTGAAAACTCAATAATTCTACCTTCCTCATTAATCTTCATCAAACCAAACGCAGTGGCGCGCTTCTCATCCATGGGCAACGCAGCCACAGTTATATCAGCATCACTTTCCCTATGTGCTTGAATAAACTTCTCATAATCCATACGATACAAATGATCGCCAGCAAGAACCAAAAACTCCAACACATTTTGTTCTTCAAGCAACCACAAATACTGCCTTACAGCATCAGCTGTACCCTATTCATTGTCCACAAATGCACATAAATCACACACAAAAAAAGCAAAATCACTAAGTTCAAACATCACTCACTCATTTGATTGTTAACTACCTGAAACCAATCGGGATTCTCGGGACTTTGTTGGGCAGCAAGAACTTCAACAAATCCTTCATTCTTGTACCCACCCATGTTACTTGCATATGCGCGCGACAGATGACGATTAAGCGATGCAGAATTGAACTGGGTCAGAACATATATCTTGTTCACATTGCTGTTCAAACAGTTGCTGACAGGTATATCTATCAGCCTGTAGTTAGCTCCCAAAGGCACTGCAGGTTTAGCTCTTTTCTTTGTAAGAGGATACAATCTGGTCCCTGCTCCACCACCAAGAATGATCCCAAGAACACTCTACACAAATAAATATCGCATCAACAAATCAAGATTATAACTTTAATAATTTATAACCACCATAGTGACGGAACCAGAGCTTTTTAGTCAGGGGTCATTACAAAAATCATATAAAAATCTCTTCTTTACTTACTACAACTTGAAGATTGTCATGTCATGTCATATTTTCTTGAAAAAACTCAAACTTTTATGTATATAAAAAACCAAAAAAATATCTGACCCTCTTGATCCTCACCAGGTTCCGCCCCTGATAACCACTAGTTTTGATATCTGTGTGTGCGCGCGCGTGTGCATATATGATATACCTTGCTGGCATCAGGATCTAGGCATGTTTGCGAATAGCTGGAATCCGAAACAGCTTTCGGGCAAACAACATTCGGAGTTTCTCTTCTTCCACCGGCGACGTTGAGCTGAGGTGTTTTCCGATGACTGATGGCGGCAGCGGGCTTCTTTAAGAGAATATTCCGGCCAAAGATCTGACTCGAGGAAGCGGATACATTGCCACTCATCACTCCTCCTGACTGAATCATCATGTGGGTCATCATTGGTTAATTATCAGAATGTGTGAAATTCTTGATTTTGAATGGTGTTTGATGATGAAAATGGGGTTTGAGAATATGGGGAGGAGATGAAGGAAGAAATCTGGTGTGTGGATGTGAAGTGTGTGTGTGTAACATGAACATCCTCATGCACATAAACAGCCAAACCTATGTTACTACAAACAAAGCATCACAATTGGGTTATTGCATTTTGGTCCCTAGGTTTGTTGTTAAAGTACAAGTTGTGATGTACAATGTAACAAACTAACAATGACATTTTTTTTGTTATAGGGCCTTTTTAAAATGGGTGGCTTCTTGCTTTGGGCCTCAAGTAATTTGTTGGTGCTCAAAGAAACAAGAAAAATATACAAAAATTCAGTTTTTATCTTTCTTCTTATTTGTTTTTGGCTTGAATCAAGGAGATTATTGTAAGGTTTCTTTATTTTGTTTCAACAAAATATGCCAATTACCCTATATGTTAATTAACAAATGTAATGAACAGTACTTTTGTTGTGTCAGGGTTATTTTAGAGATTTTTTTGATCATCTACCGTGACTTCATGTGATGTTTTCTATATTCATACTTGACCAGCTCAACATTTACTACCTTTCAATTTCATTGAAATATTCAATTATTAATTAATTAAGTAAGTCAAACCTTCGAGAATAACATTTTGATACCAACTAGCTTGATGGAATTATATAACGTTAAGATAAATTATGTTTAAAATGTTAATTTAGTCTACGTGTACGGGACTAGGATTACAAAAACTCGTCTTACAACACACCTATTGCCATATAATATTTTTGACCACCAGTGATATTCTGTAGTATCAAGACTCGGTTCGCATTAAAGCCATGTCAAATATTCCCACCATATGCTCTGGACCATTTGATCTTTTCTCGATCCTGATTTCATATTTTACAAGCAAAGTTATCAAGTAGGAGAATGGAGACTTCAGTTCTATCGGGCTGATGTTCTAATGTTGTGCATAATGTCATTTGAAGATCAATTTGTTGTTTTAGTTATGAATGTTTCTTTATTATGGTGTAGAGTTTATGTAGTGAACTATCGATCACATTAAAAAAAAATAATAAAAAAGCAAAAGCAGACACAATTAAAACATTAAATTGATTAGTGATTAGGCTCGACCAGAAAATGCTAATTGGAAGAAAAAATATTAGAGTTGAGAGAACGATGAGGACTATAAGTATATTTTTAAAAAATTGGTACAAAACCACAATATAACTTTACACAAGGACCATCAATGTAAATAACTCAACTAAAAAATCGCTCTACAAAGTAGGGAGACATATTTATTACCACAAAGTGAAACTTTTGTTTAGAATTTATTGGGTTCAAAACATGCTTCTTTTGCTTAGTAAACCAGTTTTTAATTACATATTGTATCATATATTTTGATAATAAAGGGTTTGTAACAAAACTAAATCAATGTGTGAATGAGATCCTATATCATTAGCTAGTAGAACTTTTTTATGTGTTTGTCAAAAATCTTTTTAACTTTTCAATTAGTGTTAACATTTGATTAATTATTTTAGTTTAAAAGAAAAAACGTGTAATTTTTAAGAATAAGAAAATTTTCTAATAAATACATAGATAATTGTTGTAAGAGATTACTATAAATCTTTTCAAATAACATATTAATTTGGTATTTGAAGAAAGAAATTTATAATAATTCAATAAATATCAACATACAGAAGTGGGTAATGAATAAATGATCTTGTAGTGGAGGCCTATAATATAGGCCTATATAATCAACCGTAAGATAGATTAGAAACTGTAAGAATGAGACGATAAATCCTGGTAATTTTAGTATTATCAATATTATTATAATGTTATTGGATTAACTAGATGATCTAATAAATGTTATTATTTATGAACGAGTTAGGAGATGCGGGAGAACATGCTCGTTTATATCTAATTAATGTTTTGTAGTTTTGTTGGGTCATATATACTTCATAAAATTGTGCCTTGTTATTACATAATTAGGTTTCAATTATTAATATATATGGTTTTAAAACACTTGGGCTTAAATATATACTTGGGTTTTATTTTGATCCAATTAGTAAAAGATCCATAATGGATCTGATGCCTTGAACGGTTTTAATAACCTGTCAACAAAAGGAAAAAAGGTTAGGTCATAAGCAAATGATAAGACAAAGAAGTACATTGCTGGTACAAGTTTTTCTCTCATGATTCCAATATTCAAGTTTCTTTAATCTGATTAAACATTGGGTGTACCCTTAATTGGTTTAATCTGATAGTATTATATCACGATTCTAAGATTCATCCGATTTACAAATTGGTACGTTGCATTCGGTTTCATTGTTGGTGTTTGGTGTTTGTTTGATCTTCATTTCCCGGTTTAAATTACTTTATGTAAGGGAGACTAAGGTTTGTTTTGATTTGGTTCACATAGATTTAACATGTATTTTCTTGGTTCATGTTTGTTGGGGTTGTACAAGATTTGATTATGTTGTTAAGCAAGAGGGTTAAAAGGTTGTATAAAATCTTGATTCTCAAGAATAAAATTGATATGTAGTATATTATTCTCAAGTTCATCAAAGTTCTCTAACAATAAATGAAGAATTACAGCCATTTAGAATACAAGATGACACAAAAAACTCCCTCACAAAAGCAAAATTTTAAGTTGTCAAGATTTCCTAGAAACTTTTGACAAAGCCGACAGTAAACCAATCTGAACCTTGGTATTTGTCACCATCACATGACCAAATAGCTGATTTATCACCTATTTTGAATGGTGGGCCTCCATAACATTGTTTTCACATTTGATGTAAGGCCTTGTTCCTAAAACATCTCACAATTAGGTTTTTCCATCATTGCATGATTCTTGAACTAAGAAATTCATTAAAATTCCAGCAAAAAAATTTTAATACATTAAAAAATGATCATAAGAGAAAAGATTTATCTATTACATAAGTGTAATTATTGTCTTAAAAATATAAACATAGGTATTGAAATGGGATGTCAGTCTTTATTTAGCGAGATAAACTCCATTATCATGCCATCCTGAACTCTAAGTTCATCCCATCTTTGATTTTTAGATACTAAAAAATCGAGGGTTGGTGAGTGAATTATAGTTTTTTTCTTTGAATGTAATTAATCATACTTTGATAACCACACTTTACACAAGCAGCGATAACAATGACAATTTCAGTGACACATAAGAGTGACATTTTGACGTTCGATGACATATCAAGACCATACCTTGATGTAGCCAGATGAGTCAACAACCAGGCTATATGCGTGTACTAGTAAGAAACTCTAGTGACATGTTTTCATATGTAACATCCGCCATTTTTCCAAGTTAAAACCCAAACCCTAACTCTTTTTGAGCTTTCATTATTAATTTACTTAATAAATGGATCAAATACATTAAATATGTAATCAACTTATTGATTGATAAATAATTATTTTTCATAAAATTATAAAGTTTTTAATCATGTTACAAAAAATAACTAAATGAAAAAGACTTATTAAAACTTATAAAGTTATAAAATGAATTTTAATAAACTTATATAAAGTTTTATTAGTAATTATGAATTTTAAATACTGAAAATAAATAATCAAATTATAAAGTTTATAAGTTTTGTAAAAGTTATAAAGATTAACAAACAAATAATTTGATTGATTATTCAAATTGGTTTTACAAAGTCTATAAATATTTTATAAAAAAAAGTTGTCAAAATTAGAGTCTTCAAGAATTTAAATTTTAAATTATAATTATTCTTTTATTTATTTAAATTATTTAACTTTATATTTATTTCAAATTCCAATCATAACCCCCTTTTAAAAGACTTATAAATCACCATTAACACCATTCATAACCTCCTCCTAACATCAAGTATAAAAGCAAGGCTTAGGCCTCCCTTTTCATTTGCTCATTCTCTAAAACTCTCACTCTCATATCTTTCTTTCATCTATTGGTTATGAATAATTTGAAGAATTTTATTTTACAAGAGATTTCAAGAACTCTTAATACTAAGGTAATATTTTATTGCTTTTATATTATACATTTTAATCATCCTACCATCCAATTATTTTCATGACTTTATGTTCTTACTATTATTCTTTCTTCTACTAAATCTCTATTTATTTTAATCATTAACATTTTAATAATCACTAACCTTATAACGATCACTAACATCCCTAAATTAAGCTAACAACATACTAACATAAACAAAGAATCCCGTTTGCATATGGACGGCTATGCCGACGCATTCGGTTATTCAACAAGATTATTGTTCTAAATGATGGCTAAGCCCTAACTCAAATAAATACTAATATACCATATATTGACATAATAAAATGTCTAACCCGTTTCATGCTTTAACGATTTTAAAAGTGCACATAAGTGCCTTACTACAATTCTGGCAGAATATAATGTTACTTCAAACAACCATAACTTGATCATAACAAACTAAATTTGAGTAAAATCAGACTCCAATATTAAGTTCATTGAATTAAATTTTCAACGACAGTTTATACGTCTTCAAACTCAATCGGACGACTCAACAATAGCCTTTACAAGATAAGTGCGCATTTCAGCACCTTCTGTCTTGTGCTGCTTGTTTGACCTATTTAATGATCTTTTCATAAAATTGTTTCTGAATGAAAGTTGTCCGGGAGACTTTGAACTAGTCAAGTATAAATTTTTATAATTTTATGAAACCGTTTGCTATTTTAAAAACCTGTTCAAACACGTATCAAACATTCTGTCCAGAATCTAAAATTGGTACAATAATCGTTTATCAATCTACCTTTCGCTTATTGGTATTCCTAAGCGTCCTAACTTCTCGTAATGAATCCCAAACTCAAGTTATTGTTTCTTTTTATCATTTAGGACATCACCTTTTACTCTTAAACATCCAAGCTTTCTTATGTACTCTACAACCATCACTATTATTGTGAGTTTTCCATGTGAGTATTTCCATACCCCTTTTTGCTTATTTTCACACTTTGGGGTGAAACATGTTAACTTATTATCATTGCACTTGTAAACTTATTTGAAACTTGTAATCTTTATGGCAATTCATCATGCAAGTTGAGGTTAGTTGAACTTTTATGGTTACCATGTTATGGCATTATATGTACAATCATTAACTATTGCTAGCCTAGCGAAGTCATAGATCTATAGGCAAGACAAGCCTGCTTTGGTTGATCCAAGTACACTTAGCTGATCGTATATACTTATAAACGTTTGAGACTTGTAAAACTTTGTCGAGGTTTGATTGTTGCATTGTTCATAACATCCCTAATCACTTTATTCACTAACTTATGACTTGAATTGCCATCTTTTATATAATCTATGTATTAAAAACTATGGAATGCTCACCAACATTTTTATGTTGACCTTTTATTTTTAACATGTTTCAGGAACACCTCAAGTATGTGTTCTACTCTTTGAAGCTTATCACATCTAGGATTGGACCTAGAGATAAAATGGATGATCATGTTGTTTGTAGCATTTGTGCATGATGTATTCTTTGTTGAAACTTTTGCTTGTAATGTTACAATTGAATCTTATGGTTAATATATTTGGATTTAATAAATAGCGCTATGTGGCTGTGAACAATCGTAACCCTCACATCTCGACGTTTCCGCTGTCAAGGTTGGGGTGTGACAGATTGGTATCAGAGCCCATAACTATAGGGATTTAGGTTATTAGAAATGGAGACCTAGACTATAGTTGCATGAACCTCATAGAAAGATACTTATACCTTTGTGCTTACATGTTGTTTGCATGCTACATAATGCTATGTATTTTGTGCAACTTGATGCCTTAGCATAGGATTGCCTTATGTATGCTTAAACTTAGTTACTTGTCTCCCTAAACTTAACTTTGACTCTTTGACCCTCCCCGACAAATGAACTTCCTAAACTTATTCTCAACGACATGTGGAATCTACACTTATCGTCGTGGGTTCAATTCCTTAGACTCTATGTCTAATCTATGAAAATCTCATCAAGGTTTTGACTTTATAAACCAAAGAAATTTGTGTGACACATAGACACCTGTATTCTGGATTTCCTGGCAAAAGGCCTTCGGGCTAAGGCAAGCATATCGTATAAATCTCATTGCGAGACCAGTTATGCTTACCTGGGGATTTCTGGGATGAGTGATAAACTATGGTCAACATACACAAGTCTCTAAGGCAAATGGGTCAATTTACCTTGACGTGTCAACGATTCCAAATGGTAATGCGTTACCAAATGGAACCATCCTCTTTGTATCTTAAAAATCCTTGATTTTCTTGAACTGGTTTATCACCAAAGTTTCAATATCTCCTCATTTTAACATATATAATGTTCCTGTTAATATTGAACCCATTCTACATTTCAACTCCTACATTTAAACATCGCTACACGTTGGGCGTTTCATGTATCTATTTCTATACCTTGACCAACGTGTGCATGACTCTTAATATATCCAAAGATATTGGGAATCTAAACCGAATGGCCTTCAAAAATCTAAACCATTACTTATGGTTCTCAAGTCTTCTTAAGGATGTGTCCCATAACTAAGAACATGAAATACTGTAGGTGGAATTCCTACATCTCGGGATACTTTGTCTAGGCAAAGTGTAAATGGTGATTTGACTCGATCATTGAATCCATTTACTTGACTCGAAACCCTTGAGATGAGTAATCGCTTATAAGTACGCATGTCTTTAATAAGGTTATGGCTGATCTCATATCTTGAGAAGTCCATGTATTCCCTTCGATTGTGAATCGAATGTTCACATCTCATTATGATGTCGAATCATTCTTGTCCTTGATTTTGCCTTCCTGATTTAAATTATTCAAGATTTGAACACCATCATAACAAATTCTGCTATCTCGAACTTTGATCTTAAGCTTGTAAGCATGATTTTTCCTTTTGTTACATTGATATAACTTGAATTTTCCGAATTTCTAATTGATATTATTTTCTTTTCGCTGTTATGTCAAACTTCATACCGTTTGCACCATGGGAGATGCAAGAGTTTGTAAGTCAACCTATAACTAAGAACATTCGTATCTCCTAAATGATTCTAACTCATCAAAACAGGGGTGATTCCCTTACTTTGATGATTCTCTATTCGTTTCGATAAATGGATTCCAATCGCGTGTTTTATGAAATTTCATCCTCTGCATTGGGGTGATTTCCTTATTCCGAGGATTGACTTAAATTATTTTCTTTGGAATGGCATTTCACAAATGACATGATCTCACCAAAATAGGATTGAAACCCGTACTTTGGTGACAAATGTCAATCTTCGATTGTTTTCTTGCTATTATGAAATTCAATCATCAAGATAGGCGTGAATTCCATACCTTGATGATAATATCATCTTTATGAATTGTATTTGTTCAAATGAGACGACTTCATTAAAGTAGGAGTGAGTTCTGGATTTTGATGAAGAAGTTCATCTTGTTATATTTTGTTTTTGTAAAACTTCACCGTTAAGATAGGAGTGATTTCCCTTACCTTAATGGTGAGTTACCTCGTCTCATTTCTATGGATCCTCAACAAGGAGTTGGGATCGAACTTTTTGATTGGTAAGTTAGTGGTCATACCTTGGGAATACACCATCAAGTTAGGAGTGAAAACCACACCTTGATGACTATTCCCATTCTTTGATCTCAAACTTACCAAGGTTTTAAGACTTCAATTGACAAGAAACATGTAATAACTTGAAGGGTGAACACGTTATCTGATTTACCGACGATAGTGTTCCAGCCAGTCAAGCTAAAGCATGAATCTTGAACTCAAAAGGGGTCATTGTTACTTTGGGGTAACCCTAGTTCCAAGCCTGGAACAGTTAAATTTTAAATCGATTTCTTCTCTCACGCTTTTATATTTCAATTTGACGTTTGATCTAGTTTATGGAACCTTTTTATCGATCTTCATTCTGAGTTATCATCAAAACCTAATTGCATGATGATAACACTCCTAAAACAATCTTTCGTACAAGATAAAATTTATTATAAATTTATGCCATGCCTTTCTGGTTATAGCAATGTACGGTTGTGTTCATGAGTTTGATAAACCGCGTGTGCAAGCTGTACTTGGAAAGCTATTTGTGATTGTCTTCATCATCGATATTCTGAATTATTTAAATTCCAATCTGATCATGAACGATGTCTTTGTTTAACTCTTTATACCATTTCTCTTAATGACCATTGAAAATCTTTCTAAACATCTTTCCCTAAATACTACACTTGTCCCGAAAGCCTATTACAATGATGCTTTCATTCTAAATTGAATCCTTAGTCATAACAAACACGATTCTCGTATCAACGTTAAACTAATGAAACTTTGAAAACCTCAACGATATAGTAAACAAGAATCGATCATCTAAGAACCTTGTTAACGTTAGTTGTTGAAAAGCTCTTATGAATTTCGTATTCCATCCAAAAGCATCATGAACTTATCTCCGAGTCTCGTGTCACCCTAATACTTAGTGCTTCACTCATGGCAAAACCTTCCTAACCGTCTTGAATCGTTTAATATACAAACGTTTATCAATTAAAAATTCTAGATTAGTAATCTTGTACCCTTTGCCAAGAAACACATGAAATCATGAATTATGAAACTTGACAAACTTAAGCATAACAAAACATTATAATTAAAACTTGTTGAATTTAAACGCCTCCAAGAGTTCACCTGCGAAAGTGAAATGAAATCCAAGTCTTCTCATCTTCTTGAAACTTGTCTTCTCGTGATTAAATTTCGGGACGAAATTTCTTAAAGTAGGGGAGACTGTAACATCCGCCATTTTTCCAAGTTAAAACCCAAACCCGAACTCTTTTTGAGCTTCCATTATTAATTTACTTAATAAATGGATCAAATACATTAAATATGTAATCAACTTATTGATTGATAAATAATTATTTTTCATAAAATTATAAAGTTTTTAATCATGTTACAAAAAATAACTAAATGAAAAAGACTTATTAAAACTTATAAAGTTATAAAATGAATTTTAATAAACTTATATAAAGTTTTATTAGTAATTATGAATTTTAAATACTGAAAATAAATAATCAAATTATAAAGTTTATAAGTTTTGTAAAAGTTATAAAGATTAACAAACAAATAATTTGATTGATTATTCAAATTGGTTTTACAAAGTCTATAAATATTTTATAAAAAAAAGTTGTCAAAATTAGAGTCTTCAAGAATTTAAATTTTAAATTATAATTATTCTTTTATTTATTTAAATTATTTAACTTTATATTTATTTCAAATTCCAATCATAACCCCCTTTTAAAAGACTTATAAATCACCATTAACACCATTCATAACCTCCTCCTAACCTCAAGTATAAAAGCAAGGCTTAGGCCTCCCTTTTCATTTGCTCATTCTCTAAAAATCTCACTCTCATATCTTTCTTTCATCTATTGGTTATGAACAATTTGAAGAATTTTATTTTACAAGAGATTTCAAGAACTCTTAATACTAAGGTAATATTTTATTGCTTTTATATTATACATTTTAATCATCCTACCATCCAATTATTTTCATGACTTTATGTTCTTACTATTATTCTTTATTCTACTAAATCTCTATTTATTTTAATCATTAATATTTTAATAATCACTAACCTTATAATGATCACTAACATCCCTAAATTAAGCTAACAACATACTAACATAAACAAAGAATCCCGTTTGCATATGGACGGCTATGCCGACGCATTCGGTTATTCAACAAGATTATTGTTCTAAATGATGGCTAAGCCCTAACTCAAATAAATACTAATATACCATATATTGACATAATAAAATGTCTAACCCGTTTCATGCTTTAACGATTTTAAAAGTGCACATAAGTGCCTTACTACAATTCTGGCAGAATATAATGTTACTTCAAACAACCATAACTTGATCATAACAAACTAAATTTGAGTAAAATCAGACTCCAATATTAAGTTCATTGAATTAAATTTTCAACGACAGTTTATACGTCTTCAAACTCAATCGGACGACTCAACAATAGCCTTTACAAGATAAGTGCGCATTTCAGCACCTTCTGTCTTGTGCTGCTTGTTTGACCTATTTAATGATCTTTTCATAAAATTGTTTCTGAATGAAAGTTGTCCGGGAGACTTTGAACTAGTCAAGTATAAATTTTTATAATTTTATGAAACCGTTTGCTATTTTAAAAACCTGTTCAAACACGTATCAAACATTCTGTCCAGAATCTAAAATTGGTACAATAATCGTTTATCAATCTACCTTTCGCTTATTGGTATTCCTAAGCGTCCTAACTTCTCGTAATGAATCCCAAACTCAAGTTATTGTTTCTTTTTATCATTTAGGACATCACCTTTTACTCTTAAACATCCAAGCTTTCTTATGTACTCTACAACCATCACTATTATTGTGAGTTTTCCATGTGAGTATTTCCATACCCCTTTTTGCTTATTTTCACACTTTGGGGTGAAACATGTTAACTTATTATCATTGCACTTGTAAACTTATTTGAAACTTGTAATCTTTATGGCAATTCATCATGCAAGTTGAGGTTAGTTGAACTTTTGTGGTTACCATGTTATGGCGTTATATGTACAATCATTAACTATTGCTAGCCCAGCGAAGTCATAGATCTATGGGCAAGACAAGCCTGCTTTGGTTGATCCAAGTACACTTAGCTGATCGTATATACTTTTAAACGTTTGAGACTTGTAAAACTTTGTCGAGGTTTGATTGTTGCATTGTTCATAACATCCCTAATCACTTTATTCACTAACTTATGACTTGAATTGTCATCTTTTATATAATCTATGTATTAAAAACTATGGAATGCTCACCAACATTTTTATGTTGACCTTTTATTTTTAACATGTTTCAGGAACACCTCAAGTATGTGTTCTACTCTTTGAAGCTTATCACATCTAGGATTGGACCTAGAGATAAAATGGATGATCATGTTGTTTGTAGCATTTGTACATGATGTATTCTTTGTTGAAACTTTTGCTTGTAATGTTACAATTGAATCTTATGGTTAATATATTTGGATTTAATAAATAGCGCTATGTGGCTGTGAACAATCGTAACCCTCACATCTCGACGTTTCCGCTGTCAAGGTTGGGGTGTGACATCATATAGCAAGACACTAGTGACCATGTTATGCACAATGTGAAATGATCTGATGCTTACATGAGGCAAGACTCTAGTGACATGTTTGCACAAGGCATAACTCTAGTGACCATGCTTGCATGAAGCAAAGCAATCCAATTCTTACATGAGGCAAGAGTCCAATAACATGTTTGCACAAGTCAAGACACCAGTCACCATGCTTACTTGACGTAAAGTAACTAAATACTTGCACGAGGCAAGACTCCAATGACATGCTTGCAAAAGGAAATTATTCAGTTATTATGATTGAATGAAGCAAATCATTCCAATGCTTGCATGAGTCAAGACTCAAGTAACCATGCTTTCACGAACCAAAAATAATGAATGCTTGCACGGGGCAAGACTCAAGTGACAGATACCATACTAGTTCATGACATATTAATACATACATAGCACTGAATGAACATACTTTGATCATTAACATATTTTGACCTTTGACTGGCATCGTGTTTCGATACGTATGGAGGTAGGTATAAAAGTATGTGACATTTAGCACATCGACCTTTGAATGGACAATGATACTTACGAAGGTACATAGGTTACTTACGAAGGTATAAAACTTCCTGTTATCCACTATAAACATTATACTTAATTCTTTTTTTACTCATAATCATTGAGATCTTCGAAACAAATATATATGTGACATTAGCACATCGACCTTTATGGACAATGATACTTACGAAGGTACATAGGTACTTACGAAGGTATAAAAATTCCTGTTATCCACTATAAACATTATACTTAATTCTTTTTTTACTCATAATCATTGAGATCTTCGAAACAAATATATATGTATTAGGGTTTTATATGAAAATACTATAAAGCATAAACCTTAGAATCAACTATCAGCTTTATATAAAATATGTTAGATCTATGAAGATACACACATTAAGTATGTATATCGTCCGTAAAACAGTGAGAAAACTTAGAAAATATAGGATCTTGAACTCACATTTATTAATCTATAAATAAACCTTTATTTTAGTTTTTTCACATGGGATCTATAAAAAACATATCAAGTAATAGAAGGAGGAGCGAGTAGAACTTCCTTAAATAGAAGGAGAGAATATGCTTGTCATGAATACATATTATAATTCTTTAACTTTGTTATTTGGCATTTTTAACTCAAATTTTAGCTTTTAACTTATCTATACTACTATATAATACATATCAGAAGGATAGTATGATAATTTCATTCAAAGTGTAAGACACATATATAACATTTTAAGCATAGAGTACAAATGTTTTATGCAATAGTTTCACTTTGCCCCGTTTAATTAACTTCTTCTAATTATTGTACTATTTAATACACATTATTAATACATTATTTAATAATATGATATTATTTAATTTACTTCATTAAATTTTATTTTATTTATAATAATATAAATTGACATTTAAGTTTATAGTTACTAAATATTTTTTGAAATATAAAATATATAATTTATTTTTTATTTAAAATACTATATATGCACTACTATATAATACATCTTTTTGGATAGAGATGTAATTTTACCAAGTATACAAGTTTTGAAGCAACATGTACAAAATAGTACAAGACATTTAAGAGTGCTAGAATAGAGAATTGATTAAAATTTTAAGACACTTTAGGGGCAATATGGTAAATTTATCCATTAAAATTTTATATACCTTGATATTTTTGTCATTGTCTTTTTCATGTATTTAATAAATATTATTAACATATTATTTAATAATATGATATTATTTCATTCACTTCATTAAATTTTATTTTATATATGATACTATAAATTGGTATTTAAATTTATATTTACTTATTATATTTTTATAACTAAATACTATTTTTAAGTATATAACTTATATATATATATATCTTCGTATTTATAATAACTATAATACTAATATATTTGTAGGAGAATATTATGAGTTTAGTAATTTTAATATTTATTTATATCTTTTATAATAAAAATAAAAGCAGTATAGAATGATAATTTTACATATGGATCAAGACACCCATATGAAAAGTCATGCTTAAATTTCAAAAAATTAACCATTTTATTACATTTATGCCCTTACAATAAAGTATAACATATGATGATTATAATATAAATGCTAAAGCATAGACATGTGGCTAAACAAAACCGTCATTTACTTTAATTGTCGTTCATTCATTGCGATTGAACATTAATCCCTTTTCCTCTTTCTCTTGCCGGTTGTTAATAGCTCAATAACAATTAAGATGGTAATTTGTGGTGACAATTTCTCCATTAACTTTCTCCGGTCTATGCAAATCACCACCGAAAGCTGCCTTCAATAATCATAAAACTCTAACATACATTTATAAAACGAAATTCCCCCTACTTAAAGTCCAGATAATAAGTGATTTTCAACCACAAATACCACCGATGCTTTCACTAATCTTGTTGGGATAATATAGTTGTCTTAAAGATTTTTGTAATATACGTAATTGTTTTCTTTCATTCAACTTTTTCAATAATTATATTTTGATTTTTTAATTTACGTTATAACGCATCGAACCGATACCGACTAAAATCGAATTCCCAAAAATATCACGCAGCAGTCGTACCACCGCAAAGCGCGGGCATTTCCACTAGTTTTCTTTGTAATTTTTCTTTAACCTTACATCTGATAGCCTAAGAAATCCACCATTATCGTTCAAGAAAGGATAATAGTATGAGATTTACATAATTTTGACTTAAAAAATATCATTAACTCGGATTAATCAACCAATCCTGATTAGATTTTATGTCATTTATAGCCATTGAGCCTGTGAAGTATTAAAAGCCAAAGCAAGTGAACTTCCGAAGGTTAAGTCTTCTTCCGAAGCTTAACATAGTCTTCCGAAGCTAAGTTGATATCTTCCGAAGGTTATGTTTGCTTCGGAAGGATGTTGTTGTGTACTTTGGTTTTCTTCCGAAGTATACATATGTTTAGTAGGAAATCTTCCGAAGGGTTACTTCTGTTCGGAAGATATAGTATAGGGTTCTTATTGTAATTTCTCAATAGTTGTTGAGTGTGGTAGTTATAGTTAGTTAGCTGCTGTAAATAAGGACCTAATGTAATCGGTAGTGGGATCCGATCCGAAATCTTTGAATACTAATAATCATTTGAAAGTTCTTGTTCACGTTTATTCTTTCTGGTATCATCTTTGTATTGATTGTTATTCCGCATTCATATTCTCAATCGATTTTACAACAATTGGTATCAGAGCCTGGTTAGTGGCTCAATTGAGAATCAAGATTCAATTAAAGATCGATCGGCGGCAACAATGGTGTCAACAAAGTTCGAAGTTGAGAAATTCGACGTGAAGAACGACTTTGGGTTATGGCGGTTGAAAATGAGGGCATTGCTCGTCCACCAACGAGTGGTAGATGCTTTGGCCGGAGAATCCAAGTTGTCGGATACGTTGTCGGACAAGGAGAAGAAGGAGATGCTAGAACAGGCACACAGTTCAATCATCTTGAACTTGGGGGATCGAGTACTCAGAGAGGTCTCAACGGAGAAGTCTGCTGCAAGGGTCTGGTCAAAATTGGAAAGTTTGTACATGACGAAGTCTCTTGCGAACAAATTGTATCTCAAGAAACGGTTTTACACATTCCAAATGGCTCCTGGGAAGTCAATTAAAGATCATACTAATGAAATCAACAAATTGGTGTTAGATCTTGAGAACATCGAAGTTGTGTTGGAGGATGAAGACCGAGCAATCATATTCTTGACATCTTTACCATCGTCTTATGAGCACTTTGTGGATACTTTGATGTATGGTAGGGACACACTTACCATAGAAGAAGTGCTGGCAGCTCTCAATTCAAAGGAATTGAAGAAGAGAACTGATTATAAAGAAGATGGTGGAGAGGGCTTGGTAGTCAGGGGAGATCTGATCAAAGAAACTTCAAGCAGAGAAGTGTCTCAAAGTCCAGGTCCAAGTACAAGAGGAGGTGTTATGTGTGTGGATCAGAAAAGCATTTCAAGAAAGATTGTCCTGACTTGAAAAGAAAGAAGAGTGAATCAAGTGGATCAAAGACTCATTCCAGACACAATGCACATGATGATTCTTCTGATGGATATGAAAGTGCAGATGTGTTGGCTGTCACAAACAGTGGTAAGGGGGATTCGGGGATTATGGATTCAGGGTGCTCATATCATATGACACCTGTGAAGGAGTTCTTCAAAGAACTGAAGATTAAAGATCTTGGATCAGTGAAGCTAGGGGATGATAGACCTTGCAAGATTGTGGGTCATGGTGTAGTGACTCTAAAGATGAAGAGTGGAATGGAAGTAGATCTTCATGATGTAAGGTATATTCCTAGTCTTAAAAGAAGCTTGTTGTCTTTAGGGCTATTGGAGAGTTCTGGTTACCATGTTAGTCTTAGAGATGGTAAGGCTAAGGTGATGAAAGGATCAATGGTAGTATTGTCTGGGAGTAGAAGGGAGAATAATATCTACTTGTTAGATAGTGCTGGGGTAGTAGAATCTCAGGTAGCATCAGCCTCAGGTGATAGTAGTTTTAAGGCTATGTTATGGCATAGGAGGCTTGGTCACATCAGTCATCAGGGACTGGTGGAGTTGCATAAGCAACAGCTAATGACTGAGTTGAACAGTTGTGATTTTGGTTTTTGTGAAACTTGTATTCTTGGTAAACACAAGAGAGTAAAGTTTTCACAGGCCAGGCATATCACAAGTGGGATATTAGACTACATTCATTCTGATTTATGGGGTCCTGCTAAGGTTGATTCTTTGGGTGGTGCTAGATACTTTATGACCTTGATTGATGATTTCTCTAGGAGAGTTTGGGTTGTTGTACTGAAGAATAAGAGTGATGCTTTCAGTAAATTCAAGGAATGGAAAGTCCTTGTGAAAACTCAAACTGAGAGGAAAGTCAAGAAGTTAAGAACAGATAATGGGTTGGAGTTCTGCAGTCATGAGTTTAATCAGTTTTGTAAAACTCATGGTATTGCTAGACATAGAACTATGCCAGGGACTCCTTAGCAGAATGGGCTGGCTGAGAGGATGAATAGAACTTTACTTGAAAAGGTAAGGTGTATGTTGGCTAGTTCTGGTTTACCCAAGATGTTCTGGGCTGAAGCTGTTTCCACTGCAGCATATTTGGTCAATAGATCTCCATTAGCAGCATTAGACATGAAGACACCTATGGAGACATGGTCAAGGAGAAAGGGTGACTATGGGGAACTTAAGGTGTTTGGGTCTTTGGCTTATGCTCATGTTAGCCAAGGGAAGTTGGAACCTAGGACTTGTAAATGCGTCTTTCTAGGATACCCTGAGGGTGTTAAAGGGTATAGATTATGGAGGCTAGAAGGGGACAGGCCTAAGGTGATAGTGAGCAGAGATGTTGTTTTTCAAAAGAATGTTATGTATAAAGACATTCAAGAAAAAGGGAAGTCAAAGGTTGAAGATCAGAGTGGGGTTCAGATTGAGGTGGAGCAGCAAGGTGTAAGTGATCAAGGTATGGATCAAGGTACCTCTAGTAGCCAAGGAGATGGTATGGATGATTATCAGTTGGCTAGGGAGAGGCAGCGGAGACAAGTGGTTCCTCCACTCAGGTATAGAGAGGGGATGGATTTGTTAGCATTAGCCTTTGTTGCTGCGAAAGAAGAAAGCATCTATGAACCATTGTCATACTCTGAGGCAATTTCTGTAAAAGAAAGTGATAAATGGTGTAAGGCCATGGAGGAAGAGATGGAATCTCTGTATAAAATGGCACATGGGAGCTGGTTGATAAATCTGAGGGTCACAAGCCTGTTTCATGTAAATGGCTATTCAAACTAAAAGATGGGATTTCTGAAGATGAACCTCCTAGGTACAAGGCTAGGTTAGTAGCTAAGGGGTTTACACAGAAGCCAGGTGTGGATTATAATGAAATATTCTCACCTGTGGTGAAACATTCATCTATCAGGGTTATACTGTCATTGACTGCTTCTATGGATATGGAGCTACATCAGTTGGATGTAAAGACTGCTTTTTTGCATGGGAAGCTGGATGAGACTATCTATATGAAGCAGCCAGAGGGGTTTGAGGTGAAGGGGCAGGAAGAGAAGGTATGTGTGACATCTGTCACCTTAAGGTCCGTCAATTAACGCGGTTTTCCGTTAACTATTCCTTGATCGATCATTCCTTATCCTTATTAACTCTTTATGTGGATATCATGCTTGCTTTATCATCGTTGTGCTTGTGCCTTCATTGTGAATATGTTAACCTTAAAAACTTTTAAAACTTTCAACATCGTAACCGCCCAATATATCATTTTTATATATAATTAACGTCACTAATAAAACCATTTTTAAGTTATAAATATCATTAAATGCATTTTTATAATTAATATAACTAATCCGTTAAAGTTGTTTTTCAACCGAAACAAATTTGGAAAACTCGGGGGTTAAGTGCAGGGACTAAACTTGTCATTTTGCAAACTTGGGCTGGGTATATAAACCCATTTTCCGGCCCTAATCACTCATCTTCATCTTCTTCATCCTCTCTACACCATCTTCTTCATTCTAGCACCAAATCCGACCCGCTTGGTCTCGTTTTCGTCGTCTAGACTCCATCTACAGCCTAGTCTACTCTATTCTAGCAGGTAGACGACTTTGGTTGCCCCTTTTTCTTGCTTATTCACGGCTGTCCAAACTAGGGTTTCGGGTGTTCGGGTTTAACCCGAACACATGAGGTCGTGTGGGTGTGTGTGAGGCCTTTCTGCTTGTGTTTCTTGTTTGTGCATGTGTGTAGAGTGTTTCTGGAAGTCCTTGTTGTGTGAAACTCGTGTTTGGAGCGGCCGAAGGCTGCTCAGCCCGACCACAGTCGCGATTCTGCTGTCCAGGCGACTGGGTCTGTCATGCGATTGAGTCGTGCGACTGGGTGAGTCGTGCGACTGAGCCATGCGTCTGAGTCAATCGTGCGACTGAGTTGTGCGACTGGGTGTGTCGTGCGACTGAGTCGTGCGACTGGGTGTATGTGTGCGAATGAATCATGCGTGCGAATGAATGTATGCGATTGAGTCATGCGAGCGAATGAATGTGTGCGATTGAGTCAGGTGACCGACTGAATGTATGCGATTGTGCGTGTTACGCACGACTGGAGTCCAACCGCACGAATAAAGGTTCAATCGTACGAATGTAGCTGATTCGCACGATTGAAGGTTGATTCGTGCGTATGGAGGTTGAGTCGTGCGATTGGGTGTTGTGTGGTACGACTGAATGCCAATCATACGAATGAAGGCTCAATCGTACGAATGAAGCTGATTCGCACGATTGAGGGTTGATTCGTGTGTATGGAGGTTGAGTCGTGCGTCTGGTCCTGTCGTGCGACTGTAGTTGTTGTGTGTGATTTCTTTCTTGAGCGTGGTGTGTGTATGTCGTGTGATGTTGAGGTAACATTAACACAATTGCCATTGCTCGGCCACAAAGATTAAAGTCAACGCTAAAAAGGCCACAAATACTATTCAAAACAAATTAAACTAACGCTTTACAATTATCAACCGACTTATAACTACTGACATTTATCTAATACTTCTTCAATAACAATGAAACTTTGACACTCCTATCATCAGCAATGGCGACAATGTCTAGTACTTGGATCTACATAAGATCTAGTACGTGTGTCTGTTTGTGTGTGTTACACGCGACCCAGCCGATACAACCCGAACCGACCGATCATTATTATGCGCTTATTTCATATCATTAATGCTTAACAATAACTGTCAATAGGTGTTTGACCGTTCATTTGCATTCAACATTTGAATACATTGATCTTACATACTTACCACTTAACAAGTGAATTCTGTGGCCCTTTTTACGCTTATACAACATTTCAATCATTTACAACTTGGGGGAAAAGTATGCTCACCCATTTTTAATGCTGTACAACTTACTTACATTTTACATACAAGGAATCAACGTGATACTGTTCTACAAGTACTTATCTGATACATGCTTGGGTCTGCTGTGTGGTTCTATCTTTGCAACTATTTAATTTCAGTGTGGGAACCGACGGTTAGGTATTGGTAGTACTACTGGGTTGACACCCCTACCCTTGTTCGATGGTATACTAGTTGGTACCATCAGTGGCCAGGAACGGGCCCTTGGGTGAATATATGCCGACAATATCTTTGTGTACGTCGCTAGGTTTGGTTGCAAAGCTCATTGTCATGTGATTTTACTTGTTTATATAACTGTATTCACGGTATTCCACATCGCTTATTATATACAGCATCACTTACTTATTTATTACTTAAACCTGCGAGCTCACCAACAATTATGTTGACCGTTTTGAGCATATCTTTTCAGGTGATCATGCAAATTGAGGAAATCTAGGTGTGCTGCCTTAGTGGAGACCCTAGGATGCATTTTTGGGACTAAACATGTTTTGACAACAATTATTTTGAACAATGTTGTAGTTTGTGTAAACAATTACAATCTTTTGATACTTGTTCCCGGGTTGTAGGAAATTATATTATAATTTCATCTTTATGTGATTATGTGAATCGTTTATCATGTTTATACTTATGGCTATGTTGTCGTGAATATTGACTAAACACGACACAAGTCCCCTTGTTGTCGGGTGTCGTCATGACACGCTCGTCATCATTTATTATATTGCATCTCTACCGCTTACCATGTGTTATGACGATCCCGATCTCGTTACATCCCCGTGTTTCCGCTTTTAGCGGGGATGTGACAGTATGTCTCTTGAAGAAGTCTTTGTATGGGCTGAAGCAATCCCCTAGACAGTGGTATAAAAGATTTGATGAACACATGGTGACTAATGGGTTTAACAGGAGCAACTATGATACTTGTGTGTATTTTAAAGAATATAGTGAGAACAAATTTGTGTATTTGTTGCTGTATGTTGATGATATGTTGGTGGCTTGTTCAGACTTGGGGGAAGTTGAGGCTACTAAGAAAATGTTGATGTTAGAGTTTGAGATGAAAGATCTAGGTGAAGCAAAGAAGATATTGGGCATGGAGATTACAAGGGACAGAGAGCACAAGGTGTTGAGGCTGTCTCAAAAGTCTTACTTGGAGAAGGTGCTAAGTAACTATAGGATGGATGATGTGAAGCCAGTAACTGTTCCTATAGGTGCTCATATTAAACTGTCAAGTTCTGATTGTCCTAAGTCAGATGATGAAGTTGGATATATGGAGAAAGTACCTTATGCCAATGTCGTTGGGAGCTTGATGTACTTGATGGTTTGTACAAGGCCGGATATTGGGTATGCTGTGAGTTTAGTCAGCAGGTATTTGTCAAATCCGGAGAAAGCTCATTGGGTTGCTGTAAAATGGATCTTGAGATATCTCAGGGGTACTAAGCATTATGGTTTAGTGTTTGGGCATCATGAACATGAGAAGGTTGACAGGATTATTGGTTATGTGGATTTAGATTTTGCCAAGGACCTGGATAGAGGTAGATCTATTACAGGGTATGCATTTCAAGTGCCGGGTAACTTGGTAAGTTGGAAAGCTCAGTTGCAGCATGTGGTGGCATTATCTACAACAGAGTCTGAGTATATAGCTTTGACTGAGGGAGTCAAGGAAGCTATGTGGCTGCATGGTTTTGTTTCTGAGTTGAGAATCAAAGTGGCTGGCTCAGTGGTATTCTGTGATAACCAGGGTGCAGTTCAATTGTCAAAGAACAACATGTTTCATGAGAGAACAAAGCACATTAATGTGAAGTTACACTTCATAAGGGATGTGGTGAATGCTGGGCAGGTGAAAATGAAAAGTGTGTCTACTTTGGAGAATCCAGCGGATGTGTTTACAAAGTCTCTACCTGGTGGAAAGTTCAAGTTTTGCTTGGATGCATTGGGAGTTGGTTAAAATCTTGTTTTGGATTTTAAAGTGGAGATTATGAAGTATTAAAAGCCAAAACAAGTGAACTTCCGAAGGTTAAGTCTTCTTCTGAAGCTTAACATAGTCTTCCAAAGCTAAGTTGATATCTTCCGAAGGTATGTTTGCTTCGGAAGGATGTTGTTGTGTACTTTGGTTTTCTTCCGAAGTATACATATGTTTAGTAGGAAATCTTCCGAAGGGTTACTTCTATTCGGAAGATATAGTATAGGGTTGTTATTGTAATTTCTCAATAGTTGTTGAGTGTGGTAGTTATAGTTAGTTAGCTGTTATAAATAAGGACCTAATGTAATCGGTAGTGAGATCTGATCCGAAATCTTTGAATACTAATAATCATTTGAAAGTTCTTGTTCACGTTTATTCTTTCTGGTATCATCTTTGTATTGATTGTTATTCCGCATTCATATTCTCAATCGATTTTACAACAGAGCCTTTTTTTCTTTATAAGAGTGTGAAAGAATTTTGAATTCTTATCCACATGAGAAGCCCAAGAAACTTTTGATTTTTATAAGTGAGATTCATACAAATTAAACTATCCATGTCTAGTACTTTTTAACACTATTTTTCTTAGCCCCCCAGCCTCACAATCCGAATCAAAAGCAGTGATTTTTGCTTCAAGATCAAGTCTAGACTTATTTCTTTCCAAATATCTAGACTTATTCCAATATTTAATATTCGACTTAAGAAAATGAATTAAACCATTACCTATATATTAATTCATCTATGAATGAATAGTAATAATAATATTTGTTTAACAATTGGTTTTTTAATGTTTATTTTATGTTTTTGTTTAGTTAATGGATTTGGTCATAGACCCTTATTATATCACCCTTTTATAATATATATCATATATGGTTTTGTATTCACTAATCAAGTTCATGGACATCCACCTTCCCTTTGCTCGTGAATACCAAGGAAGATTATTTTACTTTTATGTGTGTTGAAAGAATCATTTGACATATTAAGGCATATAATACTAGTAATAACTATTCCATCTCCCTTCAATCAAGAGTCAAAGCACAACCAACTTAACATAAGAAACAAAAATGTTGAATATTCTATTTCCACCCGTGTATAACTAGAGGACTATATATACGTCGATTGGCACGCTGATTCCATATCGTTACCTACCTAACTAACGATACAAGAGTTAAGGACCGACTGACGTTTAAAGCCATATCATTACTTACCTAACTAACAAACGATACATGAAACGTGTTGGTTTGACCGGTCAACGGTCACTAACTTCTACTTATTTGCTTTGGGTGAATACAACATGTTGTAGTTGATTACCTTTTGTAAGATGGAAGATTTAACTTGTATTTGTTTTGGTTTTTGAAATAAGAATCTTGGGTGGCTGTCAACTTTACCTTCTTTTCAGGTGGCAAGGAGCACTAACTATTAAAGCCATTACTCACATCATATCTTCTTCACCTTTTTGACCCACACATTTATAATCAAATACTTGTTCATATACATATTTATTGGTCACAATCATGTCACCTTAGCAAGTGAAACTTGTATATGATCCATATAATGTTAACAAAAAATTACCATGAAACTTAAACACGACACTTGTAACTCATTTATCTAAACGGGTTAAAGGGTCGCAATCAAATTGTAAATGGTATAGACATATATTAGCGCATCGTAAAGAAATATATATATATATATATATATATATATATATATATTTAAAATATTTTGATTTTAACTTTAAGCAGATTGACGTGTTGAAAAATATAATTTTAGTATTCGTCTATTAAACGGATCATATAGATGAATAAAAACACAACATGTTGGATTATTTTCGTATCAAAATATGCTTCTTTTAAACTGCTAATAATAACAACCGAATATGCTTCTTTTCTTTTTTATTATTATTTTTTTTGAAATTTGAATCCGCATAAATAATATATAAAAGTTGGTGGTTGCTAGATGTATTGGTGGGTCTACTTAAATACATTTAATTACACCCACACATAGTTACAAAGCTTGGCCATACATATATATCATGAAATCAATAATCTATGTTTTGTAGAAAAAAGAGTTAATTTCCTGTTAAATAGCTTTAATTTCATATAAATGGACTATATTTAGTTTATTATCAACTACTAATGCTAGAAACTAGTATCTGACGGGTATAGAACCGAATCCTTGGATCGCGGGTAAAATTCTTGAGTGCCTTTGGCTTGCTGCGTTTTGCACAATCAAGCAACATGAGCCTCGTCATAGAGAGAGGAATGTTCTCTTTGTCACCAACCATAAACGCGAGAGCAAGTATTTGTATGAGAGAATAAAAATAAGAATAATAGTAAAATAGAAGTCGCCACACTTTCCCTCATGTTTGTCGGAGTATCTACCGAATGGTGGGTTACAAGATTGTGGAATAACTACCGGCTCGTGGCAGATAACCGCAGACCTGTGTTGGCAGGGAGTGATATATGGTCACGTGTTTCTCATGGTCTCACAAGTGTATAATAAGTCAAATATGTAGAGCTGATAAGGGTTCTATTAACCGGATCCAAGGTCCGGATACCTTCGGTATCATATCCCTTCAACTAATATTAAAAAAAAGCCATATAGTTGTTGACACATTAATTAGTTTCTATTAATTTTTCAAGTATTTTATTTATCATATAGAATAAATTCTACTAAATAATTTACCTCGAATATACATAAATGATGATGGCTAGAATAGGAATCATGTGCAGTTTGATATGATTAAGCAAGTTAAGTTAGGTATGTGTTTGGAATTGATGCCAAAACAAATAATCTTGTGTTTATTTTTTGCCTTTTGGTTTTGTTACCCCCTAACCCCAAAAAAGGAAAAAGTAAAAGTAAAGAAACCAACTTCTTCTTTGATCCTTTAATTTTTTTTTTTTTTTACTTTTGATTGCAAATTAGACACTTGTTTCTTTTGGGGAGTAAGATATCAAATATTTGAAATAAGTAAAAAAAGTTTTAGGAGCTTTATTTCTTTGTGGAGAAGACATGTTTTTCTTCTTTGGGGTCCCCAACCCTCTCCTTATGTCTTTTTCTGGTTTGTCTTGGAATCCTTATTCATTAATAAACCAATGTCATAATAACTTAAATGTCACCTAAACTATTAGCAATGTAACAATATAAATATTTAAAATATATTCGTATACTTGATAGAAATAATAAATCAAACTAACACCATTCGAACCAACAACAACAGTTAAGACAACAATTACTTTATTATATGAAATTATCTTTTCATCATGCTCCGATAAAGACACAACCAAACGTTCTAATCAATGATAATCAAAGGGGTACGCGTCACACTATTTGATATATGACCGATCTCAACCAAGATCAACAACTATGTATTAAATATATCCCATCCCCGCTCCTATTTTTCATCTTTTGCATTTTCAATTTTTTTCCTTTCACACATGCGCAAACATCACTTATTTAATTTTTAATTCTAATTTTTTTAAATATTATAAATATTTAACATATTTAATTTTTATAGCTTTATTGTAGGTTGTTTTTATACAATAACAATCTAAGTACATCCATTGTGATGTGTTTATTCGTGTTTAAACATTGATATAAATTTTATTTCAAACCAAATATTATCAAATAAAATATATATATTTTTAGTTTCTTTTAATAACATAAATTTTATTTGTAACCATTAACCAACGACGGTCAAACATTGTATATCTTTAATTTCTTTTTTACAATAACAAATATTTTTTCAAATTTCGCAAATGACGTTAAATAACATTGTAACGTTCATATTTTCAGCTATATTTCATCCAGCTAACTACGACGCACAAGCAAAGCAAACAAGTCAAATACCATTCTAGATTTTGTATACAACAATTAACGTTTTTTAAATCCTAATATACTGTCAGTTATTTATATCTACGTCTTAATATAAAGTTATTTAAAATCAAACTCGCACGTCACACGATGTTAAAAACTACTTGGTGCATCTATAAGATTAACTTTTAGAAAGTTGTATTCAATGTAAGACTAGTTTTATAAACGCATGTTCCTAAAGTAAACAAGTTCAATTACATGTCATTATTATTATTATTATTATTAAGATACTCTAATCTTACATAATCTAATGACACCAGAAATCAGAATAAAGGATCCCATTGATCTCCCCCTCTAGAACCCTAATTCTCGGTGGGATCGAAATTCGAGAATAACAACAGGAATCATATCACACAAATCACACACACCACACACCACACAGTGTCTCTGCAATTTGGGTTTTCTATATAAAAACCAGATATGGAAGGTGGAACCCGACAATGAGCCCTACTCACTGTCATTGCAATCAACAGATAACAACAATCCACCACACAATTCAATCCGATTACATCTGCAATTGCATTTGATTCGATAGTTGCAGGTGAATTCATGGGTGGAGTAGGCGGTGGTGGTGGTGGATCCAAGAAACTCCGGCGAGTTGCTCGGAAACTGCTTCATACTTGTGGCTCCTTCTCTTTCCGGCGAACCCACGTCGACCCACCTTCTGCCGGTGTAAGTAGTGATAATTCCCATGTGGGTTTTGGGTTTTCAGTTTGTTTGATCTTTGGTGGTTGTTGTTGTTGTTGTAGGAGGTGGTATCGTGTTCGATTGATGATTCTCTGGCACCGGCTAAGGTTAATTCAGATGATGATGTTGTTGTTGATACGACTTCTGATGCAGATCCGACGAATTTGTCTGCAAAGGTAAGCTTTGCTGTGTGTAATCGTTTCAATGTGGGGTGAATTGGGGCAATTAAGGTATGTTTGTGTGTTAAGTGGATGGAATTAGAAGTTACTGAAATGGGTGTTTTGGATTACTGAATTTGGAGACTGATTTTGACTGATTTGAAGCTTATTTAGGTCAAATTGTTGACTGATTTTGCTTTAAAACAGTTATCATCTCATTTAATGGGGGTGTTCGTATCTCTAAATAGTCGATTTGTAACACCTTAGGTAAATCTTGCATCATTCTGTTTAGTCCATAAGAGATAAGAAATGTCTGACTGAATATATTACTTACGCGTTTTGGGGGCATTGGCTGTGGATGAAAGAAGAACTAAACAGTTGAGTGTGCTTGAGTCAGCTTTTGGGAAGTTTTCACCTAGGCAACAAAAAACAAACCTTGAAGTGTTAGTTGACAGAGCGGACAATATTGGTTGGTATTAGAGGCTGTTTGACTGTTTGTTACACTTTTATTAGATTTTGGTTGGTATTAGAGGCTGTTTGTTACACTTTTATTAGATTTTGGTTGGTATTAGAGGCTGTTTGTTACACTTCGATTAGATTTTGGTTGGTATTAGAGGATGGAGGTTATACTTTTATAAAATTTTGGTTTGTATTAGAGGCGGGATGTTATACTTTTATATGATTTTGGTTGGTATTAGAGGCTGGATGTTACACTTTATAAGATTTGTGTACAAAATTTTAGTTTCTTGATCATTTTCTGTTATAATCTTCCATGATTCTATTTGTCTGAAAGTGGATGATGAAATGTTATTTATGTTCATGAGATCAATCTGAAAAGTTTTAATTTTTAGTCATATGAAAGAATGATTGAAGGTTGATGTTTGTTGGATTGATTTTCTGCTCAAGGAATTTACAATTGTTCTTTCTTTCTTCAAATGCAGACCATGTGTGCAATCTGTCTAGAAGCCCTGAACTACAGTGCATGCACAGCTCCAGGCCAAGCTATATTTACGGCTCAATGTTCTCATGCTTTCCATTTTGACTGTATCGCCTCCAATGTCCGCCATGGTGGAGTCACCTGTCCTATATGTCGTGCGCAGTGGACCCACCTGCCCCGCAACTTAAAGATCCCACCTTGCAGCTTTCTTTATGGCAACCAAACCGACGACCCCATCCTCCAAATCCTTGATGACTCGATCGCCACTTTCAGAGTCCACAGACGGTCAATCCTACGGTCAGCACGTTATGATGATGATGACCCGATTGAACCCACTCATAGTGTTGGTGTTGACCATCCACGCCTTCATCTATCCATTTTACCCGAACCACTTGAGTCCTCATCATCTTCAGAACCTGCTTACAGACTCTGTGTAAGACTAGCACATCAACCAGCTATTGATTTGGTATTAGTCGCGTGTCCCAACGGGCCCCATCTTAGGCTTATAAAACAATCAATGGCATTGGTCGTTTTCTCACTTCGACCCATTGACCGTTTAGCTGTTGTCACATACTCATCTGCTGCAGCACGCGTGTTCCCTCTCAGACGAATGACATCATATGGTAAACGCGCAGCACTTCAGGTGATCGACCGCTTGTTCTACATGGGGCAAGCAGACCCCGTCGAGGGGCTAAAGAAAGGTGTAAAGGTGTTAATGGACCGTGCCTATGAAAACCCTCAATCATGCATCCTGCATCTGTCAGACAACCCAACAAGACCATACCACGGGTTTGACACAGAAGTCGCAATCCAGATCCATCGGTTTCATGTCGGGTACAGTTTTGGGACTTCAAACGGGTTCGTGATGCACGAATTCGAGGTGTTTTTAGGCCGAGTATTGGGAGATAAAGTTAGAGACATTCAGCTGAGGATAAGAGAAGATGGTAGGATAGTGAGGCTTGGTGAACTTAGAGGTGGTGAAGAAAGGAGAATCCCTTTGAATATAAAAACTGAAGGTGGGAATGTTAAGGCTTGTGTCGCGTATAGTTATGTCGAAGATGGCGTACGCGAATGTATGAGGACAGGGGAGGTGATGGTGGTGTCGGGCGAGAAAAGGGAGGCTGCCGCCAGCGGTGGCGGTGGTGGCGGCGGCGGCAGTGGTGGTGAAGATGAAGATGGTAGGAGCAGTAATGCTGGGAGCTGGGATTATCATGACCCTTATATGGCTAGAAGATGGGCTAAGCATTTGCATGCCTACAGACTCTGAAAACTCACCTTCATTAAGGCTCTAATCTGATATTGAATTTTGTTGATGTTTTATGTTACCTTTGTGAATTGTAATGTGTAAAAACCAAAGGCTTGTTGTTTATATATTTTTTTAAACATTATTTATAATTAACTTTTTGGAAGTGGTCGGGGGTCTATCTGGACTCAGCCTTTCTATCAATTGTTGTAGATGTAAGGTTTGCTTACATCTTATCTTACTCAGACCTTGTTAATGAGTTTGACTGTTGATGAGATATACTATAGTTATGGTATTTAAGTTTTTGAAAATGTTTAAAGTAAAATAGGGTTAATTTATAAAGCAATTAAAGTATTTTGCTTGGAATTTGAAGTATTCAACCATGTAGTTCAACTTCTGAATAAGATTGGTATTTATTACAAAACATACCTTCAATCGTATTACTTTTATAACTAGTTTGATTGTTTAAACTCTAGGTTTATAAATAAATGAATCTTTGAAATTAACAAACTAATAGCTGAAGATTAATCATATGCCAATTGAAATTGAAATTCCAGTTCAAATCAAAATGCATAACACCTATCATTCTTAAAAATATTTATATAATTACATTACAAAACATTCACTAGTCAACTTTCTAAAATAAGAAGCTAACGGGGTTGAGTGGTTGACTTTACAAAATGATTAAACTTTTTAATTATTACCAAAGAAAATTTCACAAATAATATTTATGGCATGCTATTTCAACTTGGTGTAACATCCCCCATTATTTGCGTTTAGTCTTCGAGACATGCTGGAGAGCCACAACCATGTCCAAGGATCGTCGAAAAAGAGGAAGGTCATAAATTTGGTTATCATGACGGCGTGTTGGTGTTTGTGGAAAGCTAGGAATGATCTCATTTTTGACCAAAAGCCAATTTCGTTGCATCATGTAGTACAAGAAGTGAAAGTCATTGGTTTCTTGTGGTTCAAAAATCGGGCCAAAATTACAACGCTTACTTGGGAATCATGGTTGATGTTTAACTTATGTTGTCTTGGTGTATAACACTTTGATAGTTTGTTGGTGTATCTCTTGTATTTGTGGTGATGTAGCTTCTTGCTACATGGTTTTTTAATATAGTTATTTTTGTTGGCCGTTCAAAAAAACATATGTATTATGTACAGTAGTGTATCCACATGTTGGGCTAGGGCCAGCCGCCCATCTTAAACGGAAAATTTTCAGCAATGTTGTTGAGACCGGATCGGACCGGCCGGTCCGACCGCGAATCGGGGGCTGGTCCGGTCCGGTCTGGTGTGACTCGTTTTGAACTGGTCGAACCGGCCGATTCGTCCCGAACCGCTGGTCTGACCGGGAAACCGGACCGGTTTTCCTTTTTTTTTTGTTTTAATGGGTAAAAACGAGATGTTAAACCATAAATTGGTACGTCGGATATACAAATATAGTTAAGTTTTATATATAACTATAAAATATATATATAAATCATATATAAATTACTTATATCTAATTACATATATAAATATAATTGAAATATAGTTAAATCCGGTCCAACCGGTCCGACCGGTCCGACCACCAAACCAGTAAGGCGTCCGGTTCGGCGTCCGATCCGGTTTTGAAACATTGATTTTCAGTGCTATGTATATAAGAAAATCCGGACCGTCCCCACTAAAATTATATAATCGTCCCCCTTGAACTTTTGAAACTGAAGAGAAAACAATAATTTCCCAAACACATTGTCGGGGGTGAAACTATAATTGATTACAGTTGAGCGAATCATATTTTCTCGCTAACCAGGGTCTATAACCCAATAGATTTTTAGTATTTACACCCTCAAATAATCAAGTAATTGGTAGGAAGAAAAAAATTATATCGAGATAAATGTTTTTTATTATTAAGCAAGTCAAATTTATATTGGCCGACATTGTTCTCAAACATGTGTTTCGGCATTAAAAAAGTTTGTGAACCATTTTAACGATAAGTATAATTGTTTCACACATATTACATATGATCACTTTTATGAGTATAATTGTCTTAAACTTCATATATAACCACTTTTATGAGTATAATTGCTTTAATGTAGTTCTTGATATATATGAAAATACAAGATTTCAGGGACCATTTTAACGATGTTTTTCGGTAATAAGCCGGATCCGACCCGATCTAACCCGAACCGGATCAAAAAATATATAATATTGTGATAGCCAAATTACCCTTAAAATCTCAGCCCCCATGAAAAATATTTCTGGATTCGTCACTTATTATGTATAATCAAAGTATAATTAAGGTCTACATATCTAGTAACAAAATATAATTCAAGAAAAAAACACAACAATTATACTAAATACATATTCCACTCCACTTGGCAACCGAAACTGGTCTCCACTTTGAATCTTGATTTTTAACTTTGTCTTATATGTATGCTTCTTACACATGTTAGCTTATTCTAAATAAGTACATGGATTTAGATTCGAAAACCATTTCAATATATCTTTTAAAATACATTATTTAATGTAACGTATTAAGTTTTGGTATTTTATATCTAGAATATGTTAGTATCATGCTTAACAGATAAACCGGTAACTCGGTAAGGTTGTTGCATTATGACCTTAAGGTTATGGGTTTAAGTCGTGAGAAACAGTCTCGTACACAAAGTGTAAAATAAGATTGCGTATATTAGGTCGTCAACTGTTTGACCAATCCTCTTGTTCTGTGTAAAATGAAAGATAAATTAAACATTGAATATACCATTTTATGTTTACTAATAAACATTCATGACATGTTGCCATTCATTCATGTTATTTTCTGGGTTGGATGAGCATGCCAAAAACTTGTGAAATTCTTTTTAGATAAAAATGTAAATGTCAAGTTTAGTGATTAAATCCGCCACATAAAATTGAGGGACTAAAAAATATACAAGTGTCACTTGGTTAAACAATGTAGAAACTTGTTAAGATGCCACACATATACATCTATATTATTATTATTATTATTTAAAATGATTCTTAGATTTTAATAGAATATTTACATCACAATCTTTGAGATTTATCTCCAACCTTTTTGTTGTAGACATCACTTAACCACTAATGCTATCCGTTGTCCGGGGGTGGGGTGGGGTGGGGGGCTCGACCCGCGTGCTGTCCACCCTGGTCGCGTGAGGGGGGGATGTGGATAGAGCCCCTTATAACACACGTGGATGGAGCCTCTGATTTAACCCCCTCCAAAACAACAAGCCTAAGACGTCCCATAGTGAGACGTATCTGCATATATGACTCACAAGAACACAATAAGAGTGTGTGTATTGTCAAGATGTAAATAGGTCAAGAGGGGATATTCATGTAGGAACATCGTTCACAAAATAAAACAAACACTTTATTGATAAAACTTTGATTACAATGAAAAAGAAATTAAATACATAATGTAAAATAACAAGCAGATGAAACAAATAAACAAAACAAATGGCTGAGGATTTCTGTTGAACAGAGGTCCCTTAAAACAGATTTCAGGCCACCCAGGTGAATCACGTCTGTCTCTCAGGATACAACAACCGACAGAGAATTCTTCTTGCTGTGTGTACTGAAACATGTAAGTGCTACTTCCACAAGACACCAAGTCAAGAGTCTCTAAGTTAAAGTCTGAATTATTAAGAGGAATGTGAACTCCGTTACAACAGAGGAAGTTCAGCAGTCAAGTCAATCAGCACTTCAAAAATACTAAGGCGGCTCTCAAGCTCGCCCAGGCTCGGGCGCGTTGGGTGTCTCGCACCCTTGTGCTTGACCTTGGGTGTCCCTCAACGAATGTGGGAACACAATCCCTTGGAAAGTCCTACTTATAAACTATTTTATAGTTTACTATTCCTTCAATATGGGACAACAAATTTCTCTTAGTTTTTCCACAGCTTTGTGTTTCAACCACACAACTTCGAGCATCGATATCTCATTCATCTTAGCTCCATTTTGGACACTGTTTGGTTCGTTGTGTTCCTCTCACTTAGGAGAACATATACGAAATGGTTTGGTAATTAAATTGTAACAAATACAGTTAATTGTTAATGTCCAAAATAAGTGAAAACATATATTTTCACTAAATTTCCAACAATTCATTCCATCCCCAAGATAAAATGCTACAAATCTAATTTTTACTCAAGTTCTATCATTCATGAGTGTTAAGAATCATTCAACCTCTTTGGTAAACAATAAGCTTAATTTCTATTTTTTTAAGTCTTTAGTGGGTTTTAACCCAATTAGGTGATAATTCTTAAGTTTCAAGTCTTTAGTGGGTTTTAACCCAATTAGTTTATATCACTAAAAACTAATGTAAATCATTGAGTAAAATAAATTGGAGTCATTTATAAAGAATGATTTAAATTGATTACAAACTATTGGTTTCAAAGATGTTATGTAATCAAGAAGTTAGTGATTTGGGGTTTTGGTGGGTGTATGCTCAAACCTAACATTCTTGAAATAAAGAGAAATCATGAAGTATATAAGCTTAAAAACGTCACAAAAGATGTTTAAAACGTGTATAATTTCATAGTCCAAGTCAAACTTGCTGTATGGGTTCTTGGTGAAATTGACCTATTTTGATTCATATTAAGATTTTAAGTGAAATTGTGTTTTAATCATCCTTGATGAGAATTAACCAAAAATGTTATATAAGTAAGTTTGAATCAAGAAACGAGAATAAAAGACTAAAACAAAGATTTTTTGGAGAAATGTAGTTCTAGACCAATTTATACTCACAATTCTTAGTTGTGTTTTCGTAACTCTAAATGACTGACATCAAAACAAAATAATCAATTTTTTAACGCCAAATGTACCCTACTCCTAAATTACTTTATATTACATCATTGTCTGAGTTTGAACCCAGAACCTTCCCTCTAATAGACAAAGCCTCTACCAAATAAGCTAGCTCCACATTAACAACAAATTAATCAAATATACATATTCAAATGTGTTTGAAGTGTTAGACGTTAAATGGGTCAAACAGGTAATGGGTCAGGAGGTCTAAATTCAAATCTAAGAATTCAATTAAGATGAAATGAATTTCAATATCTTAGAAATGCTAATATGGTTAGTCAAGATATTGATTAAAATAGTCATTGTGTTAACTAGTTGAATATTATTCCCAAAATATGCATATTAATAAGAAATGCTGTGCAACTCAAGAAACTAATGTTGTACAAAAAGCCGGTGGCTCGGAGGCTTGCTCGAAATCGACTCGATTATAAACGAGTCGAGCAAGTGCGGCTCGGTTTGTAATGAGCCGAGCCCGAGCCAAGACCAGTTCGGCTTTTGGCTTGCTCGTTAGCTCGTTTAAATTAAAACCAAAATTATAAATAAATTAATGACATATTATATAAAAGACACTATACACGTAAGGTTATTTTTGATATTTTATAACGAGAAACTAATTATAAAAGTATAAAAACATGATTATACTTCTTGAAATAACAATCTTATATAATTGTTTTCACCGAATCAATAGAAACTGATGTAAGCAATATTATTTATTTATTTTATATATACACGAATATATACGAATAATAATAAAAATTATTTTTGAAAACATATATAAATTGGCTCGCGAGCTGGCTCGGTTTGTTTATAATGGGCCAAGCTGATTTCGGATTTTGAGCTTGTTAAAATAAAAGAGCCGAGCCCGAGCCCATCCTGGCTCGGTTCGGCTCGGCTCGTTTACAGCCTTACACGAAACCAACATAGGAGGGTAGAAACTTTAAAGTTCCAAGCTCACCCTGGCTCGGTTCGGCTCGTTTACGGCACGAAACCAACATAGGAGGGTAGAAACTTGAAAGTTCCAAGCCCACCCTGACTTGGTTCGGCTCGGCTCGTTTACGGCCTTACACGAAACCAACATTTGGAGGGTAAAAACTTGAAAGTTGAGGATACAAAGGACGAGGGTGAGTACACACAAATCCTAATGAACGCATACACTCCAGTATGTACATTCTTGTGAGAAATATGAATTATGTGCATAACTTGTTTGTGTGGAGATTATATTTATTTACATTAAGGTATGCAAATAATCATGAGAAATGGTTCATAGAGAGATGAACAATGAGAGAAGGATGCTTTTAGAGAAATGAATCGTGTGAAATGAGATACAGTTGAAGTGGGTTTGAAAGTTGAAAAATTTTCAAATTAAAGACAAAAACTTTGAGAGTTAAATACAATGTTTTCAAAACCGGATCGGAAGTCGAACTGGACGTCTTAACGGGTTTGGTGGTCGGACCAGTCTGACCGGATTTAAGAACCTGATGACGTCATAAATATATATAGTATATTATATATATAGTTATATATAATTAATATAAGTAATTTATATATGATTTATATATGTATTTTATAGTTATATATAAAACTCAACTATATTTGTATATCCAACACACTAATTTATGGTTTAACACTCCGTTTTTACCCATTAAAATTAAAAAAATAAATCAAAATCCGGTTCGAACCGGTCCGGTTTCCCAGTCCGACCACCGATTCTGGACGAACCGACCGGTTCGACCGGCTCAAAACAATTCAATGCGAACCGGACCGACCCCCTAGCCGACCCCCGGTCGGACCGGTTGGACCAGCCAGTCCGATCCGGTCCCAATAACAATGGTTAAATCTAATCTAGATCTAAATTGCATAGCTTGGAGTGGAGTAGCTGGTGTAGTTTTTATTTATCATATATTTGTTTCTTATGTTTTCTTGCTACCTTCTGGCTAGTCTACATGTATTTTCTTTTTTTCTTTTGTCATATTATATTGCCGTCTTTTCAAAAAAGATATAACAAAACTCAACATATCAACATTATAGTTCAAGCACTTGATGCAACTAATTCCTTACTACATATTAGACACAAATCCCACACTACGAAGTACTTAGGGTGTTGGTGGGGTGGGGGTGGGTGGGTTGGGGGGGGGGGGGGGGGGGTTTGGTGGTTTACCCACACCACACCTTATATCCATCAATAACATTTTGTCACATCACACATCACCACACCACACTATGTTCATAAATATTCATGTGCGTTCATTTGTCTTCGTTTGTATTCACTTATGTTCATGATTCATTTCTTTAATGAAAGAACACGAACATGAAATCTCGTTCGGTAAACGTTCCTGAATAATCATGAACAAGTTATTTTGTTATTGAACAAACACAAAAAATACCTCATTCGTGTTCGTTCGGTTTGTTTACGACCCTACATATTAATTTTCAATCGTACGCATAATTGCTCATAACTTACATGTTAATTCTAGCAATTTACCTAACATCCAACATAATCTTTACTTATATCACGTATACAAAACACAAAATATGAGTACATCACACCATAACCTAATGACATATATTAGTTAACAATATTTATAACTTGTAATTCATTTTGAAAATAACATTTTTCGCATATCCATGTTTTTTGCACTTTAGACTTTTAGAGTAATTCTTTATTGTTCATCCTAGCCAAGTCAACATCTATGAATTGCATAGTATTAAAAGTCAATCATTTTGTGCATAATGCACGTAATCATCAAAGGTTATAAAACCATATAAGATGATCAATAGTTAATAATTAAAAAACCTTATTAGAATGTAAATTATGGCAAGTAAAGCATAAAAATAGAAAAAAAAAATCATATGACACCTAAATACAAGGATAACATATATAAAGATAAGAAAGATATCCGAAGGACAATAAGATTGTTGTTATATCATGTTAAGGGAAATCCTTAACGAAACAATTTTGAAGCAACATCTGTCACGAGCTTGGGAAGATTGGAATGGAACACTACAAGCCTGCATAGAAAGAACATTGTTAGTCATGTCATAAGGGGTGTTTGCCCGTGATCGAAATCCCTATTCAGAATCAACTATGCATTAAATAAAAGCATGCGGAATACCTTGCCTAATATTACCATATCTACATCAGTCAAATGCGAGGTAGATTATCACAATAAATACACAATGTCATTCCATAATAGGTCACTATTATCGCTTGTGCCATAAGATAGATCTCTCTATTATCGTATTGGGTTGATGTATCTTTTATCACCAAGAGCGTTGTATAGCATCTTGTTGTATCTCTTATTCTAAACATCAATATCCAGAAGTAGTGAGACACAAACCTCCTCATCAAATCACAAAAGTAAAGAATTTATCACTTTCTGCACAATATAACTATCTTTAAAGGTCAACGGATACTATAACCCGACCATCCGAGTAAACCTATTAGAGAAAGGTCACCCACGTCCTGCGAACACAGACATCGCCGGTGACTTAGTCCGCTTATCATTTTAAGGAAAATCCACCACCAAAGGCCCACTGTGATAACAATCCCTGACTCATCTAAAGTATATTGCATCAAGTAAGACTCGAACCTAAATCTTCATATTAAAAATCCGTAGGATGACTCATTTGACATCTCAAACTAATTGATCTGGGCTCATCGGCTTTTCCACAATACAACTAACATGAGAACATTAGAACATGTGAACCCTAAATGAAAAAGTTACCAAAACTTGTAGTCCAAAAAACAAAAAGAAAGTAGAAATAAGTTTAGAAACAACATAGCCAAGAGATGAAACGATAAAAAGGACAAAAACGTCAAAAGCAAAGCATATCATCATATCACACGACCTCTCTCTTCTCTCTCTTCTTCCATTCAATTCAATTCATTTCATTTCAATTCAATTCACCCCTAAACAACAACAACAACAACACATCATCATCATCATCATCATCGTCGTCGTCGTCACCGTCGTCCTCCGCCGCGTTGCTCCGCCGTACTCAGCCGTTCAAATCCTCTTCCTCCGCCCCTTCCGCATCTGGCTCCGGTGACTCTCATCTTCTCCTTTTTCGCTTTCGATTACTTCTACTTTACGCCTTGTTATTTGCTTACACGAATAAACGATTGATTCTTCGTTTCCTTTGCAGTCATCGGAAGTAATCGGATCGATTTGCGATTGTATGGAGGTATATTACTCGATTTTAACCCTAACTAAGTTTATGTGTACCTTGTATCTGATCAGTTTGTGTACTTCTGTAAGCATTCAGTGCGTATCGTACGATACTTGTCTCCGTTTTTAGTAATTTAGCTTTATCTACCGATGTTTTTTTGTTTTGGAAATTTTTTTGTTCGGCTTAATTTCCGACGAAGTCATAGATTGTTTGGCGCCTTATTATCCGATTTAGTGACGTAAATAGCTCCTTAAGTCAACTTTTCACAAGATCGGTGATGATCGGAGCCTATCTTTTGTTTAGCTTAAGAGATGCTTGCTGCCTGAATTGGAGTCAACTCTTGCCATTTTTGTTTCGACAGCCTATGAAAGCATACTCTAACAATGCCATTGTATTCACGGCCTTTTAATTTCTGATAATTGCTTGTTTTATGTATATTTTGTTACAATTATCTAAAATTTAAGATCAGAAATTGTTCAGTTACTCTGTTTTTTTCAACTCAGCTTTTATAGGTAGTCTATGCACTCTCATGTTTGTTTGATGCTTCTCTAGTCTTCTGTGTATATTATTTTGTTTTATTGATACTTCATAATTGGGTTAACCGTTAACTATACTGACCAGGATATCTTTGTCTCTAAATCATGGGGATGACCCCAAGTAGTTGTGATAACCATCTTTCTATGGTCACGATAGGATAATGTATTTGCCCATTTAAATTTGCACATGCTAAGTCTGATCATTTGTGCTGTATTGCCTCTGAGTTCATTATCCATTTAATCTTATACTTGCAAAGGTATCCTAGGTTTGTTGAGATATAACCATAAATATCGCTCCTTGTGATTATTTTGCTGTTTAAATTTAGGTCTGCTTTTATGCGCCTATAACTTTTAAACCTATCACTCTAATACCTGACATCACTTACTTCATGGTTGATATTTTGTTCACTACAATGAATCCTTAATGTATTACAGTTTTCAACCCACTAGTTAGGACATCAAAGTTCTTACAGCTACATATATACTATTCCTTTCCCTTCTTGCAATATATTCTCAGACTGGGTGGGGAAAACATAAGTAATCTGGGGTAATGCCTAGCAAGAGGTCTTAAGATGGCAGGATTATATCATGCAAGGGTTGCTTGGAACTATTGATACAAAATGAACATAGGATATATTTCAGGCTATCAGCTTCAGAACATGTAATGTATAATGCATTTACTGGGTTATCCAAGTATCCAAGTATTCACACTAAGACTTGATTTTCAATCTATTAGGAAATCAGGTGACATATTTAATCCTTGTAGGATTTGAAACTATTACTTTATCCTCTAGAACTTGGCTAGTAAACAGAAAATGTGTACATGCATGCACACAGATGCACGAATACAAGTTCTCATAACACTAAAAGGATTTTGCAGCAAGATCGTCAATGATACACTAAAAGATTGTTTGAGCATGATGTTTAGAATGGGTAAGGGTTTATAGTAAACAGAAAAACAGTAAGGGGTAGCTTTGAGCCATTTTGATATTGATCACTAAAGAAAAACAAGAGAGGCAGGAGATGAAAAGGAAGAGACTGTCCAAAAGACTTTAAGAAACCTCAATGTTAAGCTTGTACTGATTTGCATGGAGTAACTTATTAGCCTGCGTTGGGATTTTTTTTGGCTATACATGTAATAATCTAAAAGTAACAATAATGAGGATGCTAATAATTTTTGTATCATCAAAGTTATTTGATAAAACTGTTATTTACTTTAATAACAACCATCACTTTGGTATTAGCTTTATGATAAAGATTCTGAATTTACTTTGTAAGTGTATGCATAAATCAAAATTTATTTCTTAAGTAACTAAATTTAATATTCTCTTATTGTAATTACAATGGGATTGGATAAGGCATCTTTTCTCTTTTTGATTTTACAAAAAGAGTTCCCCCCAATTTTCATCAAACACACAAAAACTAGTTTTACATTCTGATAATTGTAGCTTTTGTGTTTATAGCCTAATAGACACCGTAAAATAGAATGGGAGATGTGGTTAAGCAGTCAAATTCGCAGTATGATTAAAGTCTGTTCATTATTGTGTATGAGATGATATTAATAAACTAAACCTTACTCCTTTTTTTCATCCTCTGTTTTGTTTATAGCCTAATAGTCAGCTTGTTTTGATTTCAAAATTGATTCTATTTCTTTTAAGGACAATTGTACCTGAATATTGTAAGTGTTAGTTTTTATTTCAAAATTGGCAAGCTAAGTTGTTTTGTTATGTGTATATCTCTCAAACAATTTGTGCTCTTAAGACTTAACTCCTGTAGTGTGTGTCTTTATATAAATTATGTCTTATTAAGTTTGAATTTAGCTACAGGTATGACATCCCGGGGCTCGTTCTGTTAGAGCAAGAATACGTTGTCTTTTATATATTTTTAGATGTTTGGAATCCTTCAAACAGTTTATTTGTTCTCTTTACTAGTTATGTACTTGGGTATAAGCGTCATGGATGATTTTCTGCAACAGTGGTGCACACTGCACAGATCTCTAGCCCATATCAAGTCATGCTTTATGATTTATGTTTTTCAGTATTATGATAAAAAATTTGCTTCTGACTTTAAATTATTCACAAGGTGGAGAGATTATTTCTCTATCAAGTAAATGCACTTGTACTTCTAATATTATTGGTTTATTTTCGTTTTGTTGTATTGAGTTTTGAAATCTATATAATTTACTCTCAGATTCACTGTGATTTAGGTGAATGACTTGTGTATCAAGAAAAGGTGGTGCTAGTTGAAGTTTGGCTTGCAAGAACATATTAGGCTTCAAATAGTGGTGCAAGTATTATGGACGTGGTGAATGGTGTCAACAACTCCCCTAACCTAGCTTCTAAACAAAGACTTCGTTGGACCCATGAGCTTCATGAACGATTTGTCGATGCTGTAGCGCAATTGGGTGGCCCTGATAGTGAGTTTACCTTCATGTTCATTGCCAAACTTTGATTTTATTCATTGCATTTGCTTCTTACACCTTTTTACGAGTAGCTGTTGAATTTGAATTTTTTTTTCCTTTCTTAAACTTCTTGTTGCAATGTAGTTTCTATTAAGTTGTTAGGTATCTACCCAGCGGAACACACACACACAAGAAAGCAATTAGCAAGAACACAAGAATTGTGTGGTTCGGATTCAGTGTGAATCCTACGTCCACAGGATGCAACTAGGGTTTCTCTTTATTAGCACAATACAAAGATTACAATACATGGCATGCATATATATAGAGACTAGCTAGGGTTTTCAACTTAGTGAACAAGAAAACAACTCATGGACCTAAGCCCAAAGCCTTCATAAACCCAAGTTAACAACTCCCTTTCTCTATCTCTACCATTGACTTATGTTCCGGTACTAGGGGAATTATTACAAATATTACTGGTACCGTCAAAACTGATTGGAGACTGGAGGGTATGGTTATCTTAAAAGTTTCTAGAACTTCTCCCTTTTAATATGATGTTTTTCAATCATATTATAATTTAACCTAAATCAATTACTTTTAAGGTAAAAGTTCATTCTTTGTTGTTTATTTTGGTATTTCTCAAAGGAGGCATCCAAGAATATTACCATTTTAGTTAACTTATATATTGCTACAAAAGCAGTCAAGGTTCATTTTGGTCCACAAGATGATTATCGAAATATATTTTGGGCATTTGTAAGCAACTTTTGTTAGCATCTTTCGGTTCAGAGAAATACAGAGACTACAATTCTGGTAAGGACGGACTAAATCGATGTTTGTGACATGAAGCTCGATCTGAGTTTGACTTGAGCTAGTTTGGTTCACATTACATCAGTACATCACCTTAACTAGCAATTTTAAAATTTATTGTATTTCATTACTCGTCTGAAACTAAGCTGTCAGAAGCAGAAACAT
This sequence comes from Flaveria ramosissima, assembly GCA_025215565.1. Taxonomy (NCBI): domain Eukaryota; kingdom Viridiplantae; phylum Streptophyta; class Magnoliopsida; order Asterales; family Asteraceae; genus Flaveria; species Flaveria ramosissima. Next base: position 38,713,290 of record CM046032.1, on the reverse strand, counting down.
CTGGAAAGAAACCTCACTCTTTAAGTAATTACCACCATTATATACTAATGTCCGATTTGTGTGAACTGTACAGGGGCTACTCCAAAAGGTGTGCTCAGAGTCATGGGTGTTCAAGGTCTAACCATTTATCATGTGAAGAGCCATTTGCAGGTAGGTGACATTTTTATTATATATGCAGAGCCATTTTTGGACACACTGTTGACTTGTGTTATTTAAACAGAAATATCGGCTGGCAAAGTACCTGCCAGATTCATCTTCTGAAGGTATGCTCTAATATCACTTATAATAGTTGATTTTAATCTTCGGTTTGATAATCTAAATTAAACATTTCAAATTTGATCAGTATCATATATATCTTGCATACATACAATCCATAAGAAAGCTTGCACTGATTTGTTTGCTCCAATTGCTAATGCAAGGAAAACCATTCGACCAGAAAGATTCCGCAGGCGCGCTTTCCAGTTTGGATGGGTCTTCGTAAGTCTATTTTATCATCCCTTGGTTTCAATTCTTAGATGTGATTATCCTTATGACCATTTGTAGTTTCAAAATGGGGCATCCGATAGAAATTCATCATATTTTCACTGTTTCGCGAACATCATAACACTTTAAAGTATACAAAAGTTTATATCTAATTGCAGTAGATAGTGCTTGCTTGCACAGGTGACTTTAAAATATACAAAAGTTTGTTTGTGTTAACTAATGGTGGTCATAGGTATCCCACGTCCTTCATGACAATGAATTAATACCCCACTCCCTTCCTGGCACCAATTTAAAACAGTGGTGAAACCCAATATGTGTTTGTTTGTATGTTTATTCCGATGAAGTGGAGCTTTGATTTGCAATTTGGGTAACAGACGTTTGTTTATTTGTGTATACCAGTGGTGTTCACTTGTGTATGTTTACAGGGGAATTGAACTGATTTCAGTTGGCAATTGGCATTGTGTGTTTATGGGTGTGTTTGTGTTCTACTGATATGTGGTCGGGAGAAGGAAAGGGTGATGTTATCACCATCAACGGGGGAAGGAGGGTGCAAAGAACTGGGGGAGGTGGCCAGCAATAAGGATTACCACCCTGGAAAGGGAGGGGGTGGTAACATAATTTAAATTTTATATAAACCATTTTTGCTCCCTTGAAGCCACCTCAACAAATTTTGACAAGTCAAACTTTTTTTTAACAAGTATTAATAGTTAATTAGTAAGACACAAAGAATCTAAGGATTAACAGTTATATCCGTTGTGGCTTTTGAGTATTAATTTCTTAATGCTGAAATTCTTATGCAGCGGGATGCAAATTACCGAAGCACTGAAGCTGCAGATGGAAGTGCAAAAGCGACTGCATGAGCAATTGGAGGTGTTAAACTTTTTATATTCAATATTGTATATGGCGTCAGGGTGTTCACTGTCCGGTTCAGCGATCGAACGAATCGCTAATTACGGTTTCAAAGAACAGCAAACCCAACCAGCTTAAACGGTCTGGTTTGGGCGATTTGAATCGGTTTTTGAAATATTGGGTTTTCAAAATCTTTAGTTTGTATTATATTTCTTAAAATGATACAGATGATGAATGATGTGCATATGTATAATAGCATGTTCTGAAAATGAAGAAAAGTTAAATAATAAAGGTTAACAGTCGGTCCCAAGTTCCAAATTATGAACCAAACTGGTAAACTTGGTTTGTCAAACCGTTGAACCATATATGAACACCACTAATATATGGTCCTTCTACTCGACTCGGGCATCAAATTCTAACAATACTACTAGTTTTATATGTTGCAAATCTATAAAGCGACTCTCACTTTGAAAATTGAATAATAGGTGCAAAGGCAGCTTCAGTTACGCATAGAAGCTCAAGGGAAGTACCTGAAGAAGATCATCGAAGAGCAACAAAGGCTAAATGGAGTTGCATCTGAAACACCTGCTGTCGCAACTGAAGACAATTGTTCAGAACCCAAAGATTCACAGCCTATCATGGAAAAGTCCACAAAGGGATGTGGCCCGATCAACAACATTTCTATTGATGGAAGACATGAACACCTAACATCCGACTCAGGTTCACCAATCGGAGGAGAACGGTCCTTGAAAAAGCAACGGCTGAGCATGCAAGAAATCCTAGAGTCGAGCGTAAGGCCATCATTCCAGCAGCAGTAACAGGTAACTCTGTCAACAATCTGTTCATTCATCGGGATGTGGTTACTTGATGATCAAGAAAGTTAACTTGTAAAAGTCATCAATCATGGTTTGTTTTGTTGTTGTACCCCTGTGCAGTTTATAGAAATATATATTTAATTAGTAGATCCAAAGGGTGTGGTAATTAGTATTCTGGAGTCACGACGAAGTTAGATGATGATAACATTAATGTATTTGTTGCTTGTCGGTATCTTGCACCGCACGTTAGCAGGTCGAATTAATATTAATGTAAAACAGAGAGGTCATGTTCTCATTTCAGTAGCTTTGAATCATCTGTGTTAGAATCATTCACAAGTCTAGCATGTGAAAACACTTTATTCACTCTTTGTGACTTATGTGTTGTGGCGGTGGCGGCAATGATGGAGGTACCACCTACATATTTGTAGGTTTTAGATTTTATATTATACACAGGTAATGAGGGTGGCCTTTAGAGCAATTGATAATGTTATTGTTTTATGACTTTGCGATCATGAGTTTAAGTTGTGTGAAACAGTCTCTTGCATAAAGTGTAGAAGTAAGGCTGGTACTCTTTAAATCTTGTGCAAAGCTGCATCTAAGTTAAGCGCATGGTATTATTATACAATGATAATCAAGGAAAGTTCTTTTTTTTATTGCATGCCAATAGTTCAAAGTAATAATTACAAGATACAATGACTAGGTAACAAGTAAAGGTAAAGTGAATCTTGTTATAAAGTACTAATTAAATAAAATTCAGGTAACATGTTTGTTTTTGTACAAGATTAGTTTTGAAAAGCTAGTATATTATGACACAAGTGTATTATGGAAAATTTTAAACCTTTTGAGCATAGATATTGATGGTTCAACTATTCATCCACACAAACACTAATATGCATTATGCAACAAGAATCAAACAACTATAGTCAACCAACTTACGAAATGACTGGTGTCATACTACATCATGGTCGCGTAAATAAAAAGTGAGCTATGTTTAAGACGTACGTCTAATTAGAAGACAAACATATATAGGCAAGTCAAACATATCAAACGAAAAAATAATCAAACAGGGATCAGGGATACACTGTTTAATGATGTATGTGTTATTGCTTGATAAGCCAAAAGACATTTATGAAGCGTTTTGTCCTTACACACATGCTACAACACATTTAAAATCTAATTATTATATGCAAGTTTATTTAAAATGTTTGATTAAGACGTAAATGAAGAGTGGTTATGTTTAAGACGCGTGTCTAATATTTTTACTCCTTGTGGGATTTGATCCCGTGGCTTTCAAACCTTAGATGCTTCAAGAGGTTTTGTCTCTGTCACTGGGCCACCAACTCCAGTGGTAGGAGATTAACATATATAGTTAGATTAAAGAAAAAGACGACTGGACTTCACCTTTACTAAATGGTCAAGGATGCATGTAACACTTTGAATGATATAGGTAAGCGAACAAATATTCATCTAAGGTTTCGTCCTTACACAAAGCCATAGACAAACTTTGGTAAGTCTTAGACCCCCTTTCCATGAGAAGACAACATCCTAGAAGACCATGTGTACTACTAGTGTCTTGAAACCCCTTTTGTCTCACATGTCGTTGAAACCGAATGACATTATAATTAACTAAAAGAATACAAATACAAAAATACATATAAAACACAAAAAAGAGCATTTTGTTATTTATGGTTACTATATCGTAAACAAATTTTATTCTCTTTTCGGCTTTTTGCATACACCCATCCACACACAAAAAATAAACCATCCTTTCATCAGCACCTTGATTTGTTGACAACAAATGTGTCATCGTTTATTGTTTTAGAACAGGCAACTTGCATTAGATGTCCCCGTAAACTGCAATCTTCCACCTGCAGTTCAAGTTTTATTAAAATTTGCATCGGATTACTTACTCGCCAAGTTTATTATTCTTGAAAATGCTTGCTGCACAAGCAACAATGAACATATAAAGCAAGATCATAACTCACCTGTAGTGTGTGAGTTTTTGTCATCAAGTTTCCACATTCCTCAACGAGTGCTTTTTCGACATCAATAACGTTTGCTAATTCCGACATCAAACTATCCATTTCTTCTGCCTGCAGTGGACAAGATTGTCTAATCAATATACAAAAGAAGCATACATCATAAAGTCTCATAGACCAAAGCCCAACAGCACAAAAACATGTTGCTCAAATAGCCTCCAAAACAGCCTAGGAATTACCAAGGACCGTTGATTTCGATTCATGAGCATGTGGGGTAGGATGATATAACAACACATTAGGGTAGCAGTTCTTGACGCGACACCAGCCAACATTAAGGTTTTGGGTTGGATCTTAACAACAAAACGGGCCAAGTTGGAACACAAAATAAGACATCTTACAAATTTCAATGGGGAACCTTGTGCACCTATTTTTCTTATTTAACATCTTTCAGAAAACCTCACCCTTTATGCAACAAAACCACTTAGCATCATCTTTTAGACCTAAAATGTATTGTACCGAACAGTCTCATTTGCAGTCAAGGTGAGAAATGGGTGGAATTCGTGTCGGGTTGGGAGGTTGAATTGATGAATTCAAACAGAACCCATATATGCATCCTCATGTCAAAGACATCAAGTCTAACCCAGAAAAGCCTAAAATTATGTAACCTGAACACAACCCATGTAACCAACCTAAACGAGTCAAACGAGTTGGCTAGTTGTAAGTGGGTTGTAATCAAGTTTTAGATGGGTTAAATGGGTTGGCGGGTTGTAATGAATGGGTTAAGCATCATCTTTCCATCTATAATGTGATCTGGACACAACAGTCTCATTTGAAGGTCATGGAGACAAATGTTATTAGACCACTGCTATTAGGGCTCTATGGTGAGGCCGACAACAAATCTAAATGGCCCTAATCAGTGTATCAGTACCATTAGTCAAAGCAGGATTAGGAAATAGAAAAAAAAAGCCTATAATACTAAGAATAAAATCTCTATAACACATGCAGTTCAAGGACATCCAACACCATCTTTGTGCTTTGCTGCATACCAAGTAATGTTCATTTGAAATGTATGTTGTGAAAAGCTGGTATTAAACTCATGTATCATACTGTATTATTTACCTTAGGCAAATATGTTTGCATTTGGTGAATTATCATATCCGTAGTTTTGACCGCTGAATCCAGAGCCTCTGCTGCATCTTTTATGTTAACCTGCCAGAAAATCCCTCTTAATCAGCACTGGAAAAATTAGTGTTAACTGTCACAAGTTGAATAAAATTCCTTACCTGAACGTTACCACTGATAGGAAGCCGGAGCAAGGAGTTGGTAAGAGCAGTTATTGCTCCTGATAAGGACTTTGTGTAATCTTCCTCCAAAGCAGACCAGTCATCAAGATAAGGCATCTAAATTAACCCACAAAGAAAGTTAAATTGATATTATACAAAACTGAAATTGTAATACAAACCGAACTCTGAAAGTCCTAAACACTAAACTCATCCTAGAATTACACCCATCCAAAAACGCTTAATTATGAACTTCCCCTCTCACCCAGAGGATAGAAGTTAGCCTAAGCTTTACTATCATTCGATGACAAGTATATTCAATGAGACACCAATTGAGTCCTTTCTATCAAATTTCTTTAACAAATTGAAAATCTCCTCGAGCATTACATATTATCATATAATATTCGCACCGGGGGAATGCATACGCGTGACCAAAGTCAGAACTAAAGTCTTTTCTTGTAGAAAAAAGAACACTTTATCAAATAACAATGCCTTACCTGAGCTTCAAGAATGGTGGAAAGAGCTTCTGTTCGTCGCAATATTGCAAGTTCAACTTTCTTCCTCTTCACAGTATCGCGTAGATGAGATATATCCATTTCAAGAGAAAAAAATTGCTTCTACAGAAAGAAAAAAACCGTAAGTAGAGCAATACTTAGAACTGCTTTTAAATATTCAAATGCAATCAGATAAGCACTTAATGGTTCTTATGTAATGCAAGCACATAACTCATATTAAGAATAGCTGCTGTATATGGGCCATGTCATCAAGATCAGTCTACATTCATCACAACATACATCATGTACTCATTATTATCAGTTATCACCAATAGTAACTACATGTTCAAAATGCAGCCTTATGTAAAGTCAAATTCACCTTCTTCTGGTGTAATTTATCAGATGCAATTCACTACATGTTCAAAATTCATGAAAATATCTGCTGTATATGAGCCATATCATCAAGATCAGTCTACCTTCATTACAAATCACCTCAATGACTCATAATTACCACCAATTGCAACTACAAGTTCAAAATTCACCTTCTTTTGTCTAAGTTTATCAGATACAATTCACTATAAACACAACAACAATAAGCATTAACAAACCTCCATTTCTTTTCTCTGTGCATTCATTGAAGCTTGTGCTTTAGCATTTGCAAATCTCCACAACAGGTACCGATTATGCAGCAACTTTAAGGAATGAATATCCTGTTGTGAAGACTGAGCTTTCTTCCCCTTCTTTGCATCAACTCCAATTCTAACACCCGTGGGTTGCGGTGGCAGTGCCCGATTTTCTGCACTTACAGAGTTCGTGCCACCGGGCTTACACAGAGCTCTATCAATGCTTTTAAAAGAACTATGACAACCGGAGTTCGGCAAATTAAGAGACCGAGTGCAAAGTGAAGGCGTAGATAATGATGTTTGTGAATTACCACCACCAACAACAGTGCTACTGCAACTGCTACTCCTAACAAGCAATCTCGTGGATAACGCGTTCTCATCCGTCACCGAAGCACTCGTATCCTGAAGAGGCCATGTTCGTGCGTGTTGCAACGAGATCGGAGAATTAGGGCACGAACCTCCTTTAACCGATTCCGATTCAGATTGAGATTCAATTAGGTTTTCAGAAACTGATGCCGCTGAATCGTTATCTGAACCAGTAGTATTAACATTCGATGATGAAATCGACAAACCGGTGGATTGCAGTAGCTTTGCGGCATCTGTTACTGATGAGCTTGTTTGCCGCTGCGGCTGCCGGAATCTCGACGGAACGATCCGATCGCTCGGAGTATCAGGTCTCGAGCACTTACTCGTTCTTACAGACGACGATTTCGGGATCTGAACCTGATCTCCATATCCGTTCTCCTTGAACAGCTTCACAGCACGTTGTTTCCTCGTTGATTCAGGTTTCGCGTAATGAAACGGAGTTTCCATACTCCTTGCAGTCTCCGGAATATTCTCCTGCGAAGAGGAGGTCAACGGTTCATGCACCTGACTCCGGAGAAGCAACCGTCGCTGCGACGGCGACGGCTTCGACGATCTCTCCGGTGCCGGAGTTCCGATGGAGTGTTTGGGCGATTTCATGGTTAACGAGTGCAGATCTCCGGCGGATGAGATTGGAGAGGGGGCCGGAGACATGAACCTGGAGCTGACTTCTCTGACTCTAGGGCGGCGGTGGGGGAGCGGCGGAGGTCCGGCTCCGCCGTGGTCGGCCGGTGGAGCTGCGGCGACGGTGTTGCTCATCCTCCGGCGGTGGTGATGGTGGTGGTGGTGGTGGTGATGATGAATTGAAGTGAAAAGCCTCAGGTGATTGGAATCTGAAGCAAAGGGAAGATGGGGAAAGTAGCCGTTACTTGCTTATGTTTTGAAAATGGGGGAGCAACGGTATCAAGACTATATATGTGATTGATTTTAATAACTTGTTATTATTATTTTTTAATATTATCTTTTTAGTTTTGTTATGTGTTTTAAGCTTATTATTAATTGTCTAATCTAAGTTATTGTCATCGAGAATATTAGTTTGACCTAAGCACGCAAAAGAGCAAATAAGTTTAAAAAACAAAACATAATTTTGGTTGGTTTTTGTTGAAAGTATGGAACTTGATGATGTTGTAAACTTTATATAAAATTAGTTTGTACTAATTTGGTTTTTTCTTTTACAAGGGTTAAATTGATATTTGTCAAAAAGACGAGGGCTTAAGTTGGAGGTTTTTAAAGTGGAGAAGCTAATGTTGTGAAGCTTTGGAAGCAATGAGAAATGTGAGTCTGTTTTGTCCACTTTCTCTTTGAATTTTGAGGGGTTTCTGCATCTCATGTCCGTGCTTTGAATAGCACCCAGGACTGGCAGTGGGTTTCTGATTTGATCGCAAGTTGGATTTGGCGATAACAAATACATCCCATTTTTCGCTGATGCAGGCAAAAGGGATGAGTTTCAATCTTAAATCTTAAGTTTGGATTAAAAATCTGGTGTAATGCATACAAATGCTGCGTACAAATTCCATCAAGGTGATTGGGTGCTTGACTCAACTTACATGTATAGGCAAAGGTCTTTTTAGCCTCAAAGGGGTGCTTCAATATATGGAGGTTATATCTCATGTTCACACGTATAATTCTCCTTCATAGCGATGCATGAACCAGCATCCATTTATTAAAAACAGAAGTATCATGATCGAGACACAGACCTAATACATCATATATAAAGCCAATACCGAATCCAAAACCATTTTAGGTCGTATCGAGTTTACTTGGATTCCATGGCCAACCTAGCATATAGGATGGATGTCACCCGATACTCATGTATTTTTCCTTTTACGTATAACATATGAGATCGAAACCCGAGTCACACCCAAAATATTTTGACAATGACGCCATGAAAGTTTGACCATAACATCATAAGTTTAAAGTTTTTTTTTAAGTTATCAATATAATCTATTAGTTATTATATCATTTACTAATTACCCAATATTCATTACCAATTTATTCATTTACCTTTTTATTCAATTATCAAAGCCCAATACATTGCCAACTACCCTTTCTAGTCTCCAAATAGCCTCGAGCAATCTGTTTTTATGTATGCCTTTTTTTTTCTATAACTTACTTAATGACATGGTTATTTGAATGATATAGTTTAAGTGATTATATTAATGTTGATTATTTAATTAATTCATGTTCAATATTAGATTGTTAAAGATTGAGTTACTAGTGGAATAGCGCTCTAAGCCTCTAACCTTAAGTGTAACTTTGTAAGTTTATTATCAAATTGTTAAGCGTTAATTTAGTTGTTAATTTTAACCAATATGAAAAAATAATTTAACAAAATGAAGTTATGAATCAAATAGAATAGTTTATGAATTTGAGAACCATAAACCCAAAATATTTTAGTGACTCTATTTAGTCTTGCATAAACCTCTTGATAGACAATCGAATTGAATACTAAAAATTTCCAACTATTTAAAAAATTCTTATGTCCGACACTACTTGGACCAGGTTCAGTTTTGTTAGGCCTTGCAGCATTATTTTTAAAAATATCATAGTTAATTTATACGATGACGGAATGGTGTGACACCTGACATAGGTATTATATAAACCTTAAACTGTAACCAAATGGTCTTTTATCTAATAGTATTAAGGCGTGTTGCATGTTGTCCGTTTTTAAAAAGTTAAGGGTTCAAGTTTTTTATGTACAAAGTGATATATATTTAAATGTGAGTTTAAAAAGTATGTAAATAGTTTTTTTAAAAAAATACTATGAAATAGCACCATTCAGAACTTGTAATGGGTCAAACTCAATGTTTTTGAGACCGGATCGGACCGGCCAGTCCGACCGGTTCGACCGGGGATCGGTCAGGTGGCCGGTCCGGTCTGCTATGGTTCGTTTTTGTCTGGTCGAACTGGCCGGTTCGTCCCGAACCGGTGGTCAGACCCGTTCGAACCGGATTTTGAATTTTTTTTTATTTTAATGGGTAAAACGGGGTGTTAAACCATAAATTAGTATGTTAAATATACAAATATAGTTAAATTTTATATATAACTATAAAATACATATATAAATCATATATAAATTACTTATATTTAATTACATATATAAATATAGTTAAATCTGGTCAAATCGGTCCGACCACCAAAACAGTAAGGCGTCCGGTTCGACGTCCGATCCGGTTCTGAAAACATTGGTCAAACTTGAATAGGCTTGATTTTCATATGTTGTTTTGGAAAAATAATAGTTATTTATTTGTTTCATATGATGTAAAAACAGGTGATGCAAAAGCAGAGTTTGTTAGCTCATGGATGTAATCCAGTTATTTCTAGGTCAAAGTCATATCTAGCAAAATGGATCCACCTTATTTATTTATTAATTATTTTAAAGATCTCTATGGTCTTAAATCCAATCTGAAAATGGTATATCTTGTTTTGATACAATCAAAACATCTACTTCTTGCTACTTTAAAACAAAGAAGTTAATAAAACTTAAAAAACCTAGGGTTTACACCTAGCCCTAGAACCAATCATGTTGTTTCTTGATACACATTTTGTATTAAACAATTTCATGTAATCCGTTAGAGCACTCACAGTGGATTCCTTAAAAGTATGTGAGTGTGTTTGGTATATTATATGGAATGGTTTTGAGTGGTTGTGAGTGAAGGAGAGAGAAAATGTTATTGTGGATTGGTATATTTGAAGAATCACTGTTCAAATCCTTATAAATTTTTTAATATTTTTTAAATGGTTGTGAGTGGAGGAGAGAGAAAAAGTAATGATAATGATATAAAAAATGTTATTTAATTGAAAAAGAGAGAGAAAATATAGTGATTTTTAGTGTAATTATATGGATAAAGATAAGGAAACCACTGTGAATGCTCTTAGAGCATTCACAATCCATTCTTTATCCATATCCTTATAATTTAACTAAAAATTATCATCCCTTATATTTATATTTCATTTTTCAAAAACACACTACATCCCATTCCTTATACTTATCTTTATATTATTTTTTTATTATTCTTTCTCTTTCTTATATCTATAATCTCAACTATCAACTATTTTGTCTTATTATCATTTTCTTAAAATCAATTTTATCTTTTTTTATAAAAGTTTGACTATTTAATTTATGGGTCGTTTCGTATAGAATGAGTTTGAGTTTGGGCGAGTTCGAGTCAAGACGGGTCAAACTAAATAAAATGACATCCATAATATGGAATTTCAAACATCAAAATCCAAAGTTACGATTCATAGTAGTAAATAACACATATTCATGAAAGAAATAATATAACATAACATGTTGTCATTTATTGTTGAGAATAGAGTAGCCATTGATGTTCAATTAGATCCTCTTGAAGTTGATGATGTGCCAAGCTATCTTTAATGTGAATGTGATGTTGAATGAAGTCCATAAACTCAGTTGTATGATCACGCGACAATCTAGGAAGTTCATCAAGTTGATCATACTCAAAGTTAAGATTGTCTTCATCATCACGCTCATCTTCATCATATTATGTAAAATAACACATGCTTTCATAATATTTGTTAGTTCCTTCACTTTGAACATTAGTGAAGGCCCTCGAATGATTGCAAATCGTTGTTGAAGTACACCAAAAGCTCGCTCAACATCTTTTCTTGCAGATTCTTGTGCTGTAGCAAAATTTTTATTTTTATTCCCTCTTGGTGATGGAATCGTCTTCACAAAAGTACGCCACTTAGGATAAATACCATCTGCTAGGTAATACCCCATAGTATAATCATGATCATTGATTTTGTAATGGACCGGAGGAGCACGTCCTTGTGCAAGTTCGGTGAAAATAAAAGACCTCTCCAGCACATTAATATCGTTATGTGAACCAGGCATACCAAAAAAAGCATGCCATATCCAGAGATCATATGAAGCAACAACCTCTAAAATAATAGTAGGTTCACGAATGTGACCAGAGTACATACCTTTCTTGGCAGAGGGACAAATTTTCCACTTCCAATGCATGCAGTCGATGCTTCCAAGCATTCCAGGAAAGACTTTTAACTCTGCAAATCACAAAAATATAGTAGCAAACAAGTTGTAAATCAAAATTCATAACAACTGGTCAATCCAAAACAATTCTTATTAACATTTAATAATACATAATCCAGTCCAAATCATTTCATCATAATTAAACCAAGTAAAATAACCCTCTGTATAGTTAAATACGTTATCAAAATTGTTGTTTGTGAGCTGTCAAAAACAGTCTCAAAAGTGCAGTTTTGGGAGCTTCGAAAACAGTTTTAAAAATGCAGTTCGGGGCTATCAAAACGCTATCAAAATTGTTGTTTGTGAGCTGTCAAAACGCTATCAAAAATGCAGTTTGTGAGCTGCCAAAAACAGTCTCAAAAGTGCAGTTTTGGGAGCTGCGAAAACAGTTCTAAAAATGCAGTTCGGGGCTGCCAAAACGCTATCAAAATTGTTGTTTGTGAGCTGTCAAAATGCTATCAAAAGTGCAGTTTGTGAGCTGCCAAAACAGTCTCAAAAGTACAGTTTTGTGAGCTGCGAAAACAGTTCTCAAAAATGCAGTTCGGGGGCTGCCAAAACACTATCAAACCATGATGCATATTCATGGCCAAGTAAAATCACACAAACCATGATATTGCCAATTTCCATATACATATATTGCAAGTGTCATTTCTATCAAAATAGAAAACATTGTCTAAACCTGTGAGGGAACTGAAGCCATCTTATCACTTGCTTCATCTGCATTTACCATCAAGGCTCCTGTTTGGGTTGCAAACAGAAAGATTACCTACAATAGTTTGTCTATAAGCACTATCTGTCCTTACCTATATAACAGAACATACAAGGTCTTAATTTACCAAGAAAGTGAACTCATCAAAAGGCAAAAATGAGTAAATACTACATCAAAAGGTAAGATGAACATCAAAGTAATCCCAAGTGAACGGACTTTTTAGCTTTAATTTTCCATTTTGCACTTAATAATTACAAAAAAACTACAAAAATGAGCATCAAAATCCTTATGGTGTAATCATTCAATCTGCAGTAACACATCTCTTTGGTATCAATTTGCAGCATTCGAAAACCCTAGTCCTTGGATGAAAATAAAACAAGCTAATTTTCTTACAATTAGTTACATAGTTACTCCCCACAAGCAAATTATTTTACAATCAATTCACATAATCCATATCATAGAGTGATAACATTCAACTTAGGTCTTGAAATTTCATAAGAATATACCTAGAGAAGGGGAAAACATTCAGCGACCGAATGTAACAAAAATACAAAGATAAGAGTACGTATCGATGGGTAATTTTACTATGAGATTGAAGCCTTGATACCATGAAAACTTATCCTCAGAGAGATGATATCTTCATAATCCATTCGACGGAGTGTGTTTTGTTTCTTGCTAGAAAAAAAGAAGCAGGGAACAGGGGGTTGAGGGTTGGGGAGAAGAAGTGGGGATCACTTTGGAAGGAGGAAATTGAAGAACCCACCACAACTGCCAATTTCAAGAGATCAAATTGGGACAAATTTTGAACCAAAAGGAGGAAGAAGATGAAGGAGAAAACCGGGAAAGAAATGGTGGTTGGCTTTACGGTATATACAGTGGATTGGTAAATATACCAGTTCACTGTAGACATCTTAAATTTGATTCTTATAATATAAAGATAAGAGATGATTTAAAGAATGGGATGAAGAGGTTGTTTAGATTGTTTTTGGAGTTTTGGTTTAAAATATAAGGATATGGGAGAGTTTACCAAGTGGGTTGTGAATGCTCCTAAATTCCGGTTAACCAAATTAATAAAGTTAAAAGATGAGTCAATTTAATCAAAACCCAATCGGTTTTGAAAACCATTAATTGGACACTTTATGTCTATAAAATAAGTTTTTAAGGTTCTTGGAAGAGCACTTTCCAAATCTATATGATCAAAGAAACAACCAATTTGTACCAGATGGAATTGACACCAACACGTTATGGGTTTTTCATTTTCAATGCAGCTTTATGATTAAAACAATCTAAAAAGTGCTGAAAATATTTACTAACGTAGTTTCAATAATCAGCACTGGCGGAGCATCATAGGGCCGGGGGGAAGGGGGCCGTCACCCCCCTATTTTTTCGTCCGTAGTGTTAAATTTTAGCCCAATAATGTAATTTTATGGCCCGGTAGTGTAAATTTTTATATAAATATCGAGTTCGCCCCCCCTTAAAAAAATTAATTTCGTCCTCGCCCCCCTCTACGAAATAGTTCAAGCTCCGCCGCTGATAATCAGGTATAACCAATTCGAGATACAAAACAACACCCTGGGTTGCATCAACACTTCGTATTGCGTATATATAACCCTAGATTGCAAATTAGAGAGGATGAAGAGAATTGATGTTATTACATTGTGTTTTATCCTCTAACTCTTCTTACTATATATTTTATCATAGGATAATTCAACTTTGTAGTTTTAACTTTTAGATTCCGCTTCGATCATCAAGTTTTAGGGATCCGCTCAACACTCAAATTCATCCAAGGTTGTAATCCCTTAAACACCTAAAAGGATAATTAGGCTCAAGAATAATCTATCAATATATATAAAAGAAAGTTTTGAACTGTCACTTATCAAAATATTAGGTATTCTCATCTTAATTTTTTCGCCTCTCTCTCCTAATAAATGATAATAGTACATACTAATTATATTTTTTAAAACATTTAGATAATTAAAAATAGATATTGTAAAAATTAAAAATTATAGGTTTTTATTAAATTAAAAAACAAACACTAAAAAAGAATATAAAATATAAAACTTTTCTTAAACACTATTATTTAAACACAAACGTTTTAAAAAGTGTTTTTAAGAAGGATGCTTTAAAAAATAAAATTATTTTTAAAAAGCTAAATAAAAATAATTTCATAAAAAAAGTCTAAAATGATATTATTATTGTTTTACTTGAATTACTTACTTTTACATAATTCAAGCATATTTTATTTGAAAATATTGTTTTATAATTTTTTGATTTTTATTACAAAATAATTGATTTTTTATCTATTTCACCCGTGTATCACACGGGATACTAAACTAGTTATAATATATATACAAAACTATAAATGTGTCACTTGAGAAGACATATCTTTACAATCCACCTAAGTGCCGCTAAGCTAGAAACACTGAGATAATAAAGTCACTCACTTTCATTACGTAGACCAATCAAATGAAAATTTCTATATATTCTTTTAATTAAATTATCTAAATTGAATAACTTCTATCTAGTCTTATTTATTTATTTATTTATTTCCATTTAATTTTTACTTAATTGAACATTTATTAAAACTCATTTATACTTTAGTTAATATTTTTCTTCGCTATTACTTCCTAATTTAAATTAAAATAAAACAATCATTAAATAGTAACTAATTTATATTTGTTTTCTTTAAGCCAATTAATTTGCTTTTTCAAATAGCATTTATCATTAGTTATACCACACTGAAAGTTTGATTTATGAAAAGGAAAAAAAAACTTTTAACTTTTATAAAACACCTAGAAAAATTGGTATTTAAAAGTACATCAGTTATCCCTTTAAATTCATATTTTTTCTCCAACCAATTCCATGAACCAATCAAACTAATTCCATGAACCAAACAAGGTGCTATAATTAAAAGCATAATTGCTCAATTGTAGAGGTTTTTAAGTGTTTATTCTTGCTTTTCTTTTCAAATGTTACCTATGGGGTTGCTATGTGTTGACTTTGCAATGTAACAATGCAGTTTATAGTCATGCAAGTAAATAGCATCTCCAACTCACCCTCTTCATCTACTTTCATCATTTACAAAAGCATACTAGTAACTATATCATACTTTACCCACCTACACGTAACAATTACCGGAGATGCACACATTTCGTTTAGTAGAATTTCATCATTCATCCTATCTCAGATATATTATAATATGGTTCTGCTAGTGAAAACCTTCTCTTCTAGACCTCAGTAAAGAATCTTCAGCTGACAATCAAAAAATTTGCTTGTTAAAAGAAAGTATAACAGATCGAAATAGTTTATTGACGTATGAATTATTGCAGGTAGATTAGTAATACATTATATTCGAGATTAAATACAAATGTGCTTACTTACCATGACTATCATCATTGGCATCCCTGTCTCCAGTTTGAGTTGTGAAGAATGGGGTAAGGTAGTTCCTATCTAATGCCCTAAAAGACGCAGCACTGCTTCCCAATAAAAACCCAAAAAATGAAAAAAAAATTAGAAAATAAGTGAAAATGATTAATAAATAAAGAAATAAACGAGATGTTTAAAAACCTTCTGTGAAATTCTTTAAGTCGCATCTTTAGTCTGTTCCCGGATGATGTTGATTCTTCTCCATCATCATAAGGAGCCATGTATCCATTGTTAGCTTCAAAGCTCTGGATCTATAAGAAGAAAACAGTTAAAAGAGTGTCATGTATGTGTATGTGTGTGTGTGTGTGTGTGTGCGTGCGCCAATCATATTCATATCTTGCTAATGCTTATTAGGAGACAAACCAGACCCGACCCGTTTTGACTGGTTATCCAGCAAGGACATACCCCTCCATTTGCCACCACTACTTGTATTGTTCTTATATTATAGTTTCAGTATTGATATTGTAGAAGTCACAGCTCTGCTACCATAAATTGGTACATGCAAAACATTTTTGTTTTATAACAAAGGAAATACATGAAGGCAAGTCAATCGGGACTAAACCTAGAACCCTACAAAATAATGCCCTTACGGCTACACTATGAAAAACCCAAATCTGGATTTTTACTGATAATCAAAATATTTGATACAAATTCAAGAAAGAACTGAAGCCGATAGTGACTCCAAATCTGGATTTTAACTGATAATCAAAATACCTTGTGTATTCACTGTCCGATTGGGTGTAAAACCCACGATGAAATTCAAGGTGGGCATGATTGACGCCACCCACGTCCATGTTATTTGTGTTGGTGCCTAAACTCTTTTGCTCTAATGCTAATTGATAAGGCCAAAGCCAGATTCAATTGATAATCAAACTAATCAAACCAAACTAAAGAAAAAAAGTAAGACATAGCATCTACAATTCAAGTAGGTGACCACCGAAGTCTCTAGACTCAAAACTTTCATAATGTAAAACTAACAACCTAATATCCTTATAATATAAGACCAATCTAGTGAACAAGCATTCGTGTTTATAAGTAAACCACTAAAATAAGAAAACCTACTTTTACATTATATCTTAATTTATATTTGCAATTCCTCCACCCCCCCCCCCCCCCCTCTCTCTCTTCTCTCTCTCTCTCTCACTGTATTTGTTACTGGACCACTATGGTACACACTCAGGTCATGTCGCATTATCCCTAACGAATAAAAAGCAGTGCAACGGCCAGACATTCTTGTTAGTAAACTATAATAATAAAGTCATATAGCTAAAAAAAACTTGGTGTTTATATTAACAGCAATACTCACGTCAGTCAAATGAGCCTCGTGTGTGTCCCCCACAACATGTAAAGCTTCAAGCATAGTTCCTGTTGAGCCGCCAATAAGCAAGACCTGCAGTATTAAATACCATGTTAGAAGCAGATCTACATGCTACAATTGCTTATGGGGTACATGAGAAATATTGACACAGAAGATCATAAAGTGACTATGTTAGAATAATCTAATGTTCTGTTTGAGGTGTGAGACCTCATTCAATTTAGTCCTAAGAAAAAGCTACAAAGTAACCAATTAGTAAAAGCAGAAGATAAATAACTGAAGGAGTATGGCTGATGATTATGTTGGTCAGAATACTAGTAGGGGTTTACTGTTATATGAGTGTGCATTATTTTTTGTAGAACCCTAAGTATAACATAGGAAAAAAACAAATCCTGGAAAGATAAGCATATAAAAGTATAACTTAATAGAATATTACTAATCTAAGTAGTGATGTGCCTTAGTCAACAGTGGCTTTCCCAATTGACAGCTGATCTGTAATCAATATCCAACAAGATAAAATGAATTACAACCCTAAAGCCCTATTTATAGATTTCTATATAAGAGTCCACTCCTAATAAAACAGTAATTCATAATCTTAATCTATATAAAACCTATCTAATAGATTACTTGTAGAAAAGTAACTTGCTCCAGAAGTCTAATCCATATAAAAAAATTAATCCATAGTCTTGTGAGATTGTTACAGAGCAGGATTGTCAGATAGTCTGTAATATAAATACTGACAAGGTTTTACTAGCTAAACACCCAATGAGGTACGCATATAGAATTCATAGTTTTAAATATAGTATGATGTAAGAATTTCTAGTACTTCATATAACGTGCTTACTTAGAATGTATAATGGTGTTGTAGAGTAATTATGAAATTTCAAGTACCAATCAAGGTGCTTGAAGTTTATAAAGTAGCTTCTGTGGTGAAGCATGAAATTAAATATTAGCAGCCAGTATTTTATGCGCACCAAAAAGATTTTATGCGAGTGAAGCATTATGTATTTTTACACTTACCTGTTAGGTATCTTTATGCAACATAAACACATACAATTACACGTACGCACACGAAGCAATAAGAACACGAGAATTTATAGTGGTTCGGTCAAGATGACCTACGTCCACTCTCTGCAACTAGGTATTTTTATTAATCTCAAGAGATAAGATTACAATACAATGACATGCTCTATATATAAAGATAATTAGGGTTTCAAGAAGCTTCAATGGATCAAGCTCATAACTCCATCCAAAAGGCCAAAGGCCTTCACACCTCAACAATCTCCCACTTGAATGCCTTGCAAATACTCCAGCTAGCTATCTAAGTACAAAGCAACCTTGTCATCCGGTATTATTAGTAATCTTCAAATAACAGAAATCCTCCAAGCCTCCAATTCCAAAAAACAAGCTAAGATTCCAATTCAAATCCCCTAGTTGCAGTGGCCCATTTTCATCAATTACTTGAAAGGGCCCGTTGAAACTCCCCCGAGCTCCAACTTAGTCGTGGCAAATTCCACCAACGACCCATCCTCTGTCTCAATTGGTTTACACAATCCACCATATTCAAAGATACACCTAGAACCACTAACACTCCAAATTGAGCAAACAATCACCCGGAGAGAATTTTTCAGCCATAGTCTTCAAAACCTAACGATTCTTCTTGATTGCACCCGGAACATGCCCTATGCTCCCACTGTCACATAATCCCTTGGTTTAAAAAAGCGCGAGGCGCTCCAAAGCGTTTAGGTACCAAAATTAGAGGCGCCATGCCTCAAGCGCAAGGCGAGGGCTTCACGTAAGCGAGGCGATAAAGCTAAAAGTAATAATAATAAATTATTATGCATTACACATTTCACTTCATCATCATAAACACAAAACATACTCGTAATTAAAAGTTTAGAACATAATTAAACATCTTTAAAAACATAAATAAGTGTCTCAAATCAATCGTTCATCAACAACCCAAGCCTAATCTCCCTCAAGATCAAAGGGCTGGAGTAAGAACCGAAGGGCCGGATTAAGAATCTGATGTGAATGGCGATGGGGCTGTAGTAACCCTGAAGTTTGAACACCGATTGATGATTTAGGGTTTTAATCTAAAGGATTTTGTTTAGATGATATAGAGTTATGGGTTGGGCCTGCGATAGATTTAAAGTAGGAAAATTGGCCAAAAGTCGATCTTAATAAAAAGCCCATCATTTAACTAAACTTGATCAGGGCTGATTTTGACTGACATACATGAAGCACGCTTCACATCGCCTCACGCCTCCTTACTGAAGCAACGCTTCATGTACATCCGGCGCCTCGGTGAAATAAAGCGCTATGCCAAACGCCTCTAGCGCCTCGCGCTTTAAGCAGCGCCTTAGAGCGCTTTTTTAAACTAAGCATAATCCTCTGACTGGTTTAGACTCATGACCCCATTCAGCTACAATCTCTGCTCCAGACTTCATGTTTGCAAAATGAACTCTCTTAGCAGCAGATTTAGCAAACCCGACTTTGACTTGCTTAACCGGGTTGATCAGTTCCTCAGTAGGTACCTCCACCATGTACAATGACCCATGCTTATCACCACGAGCAATCAACCGGTTCTCATTGATTACCCTCCATTTACCACCACCAAACTTGACTTCTAGTCCTTGTTCATCAAGTTTACTAACAGAAATTAATTTCTTCTTCAAACCCAGAATTACCTTGACATTCTTCAGGTTCCATGTACTTCCCAATGAAGTCACCAAATCAATATCACCCATGCCCATTACATCAAGCATTCTACCATCAGCGAAATGTACCTTCCCAATATCGCATGTTTTCAGATTCACCATCATTTCACCGTTGTGTACGACGTGAAACGAAGAACCAGAATCCATTATCCAAAAATCCACACTGTTTTCATCCTCAAGAATTAACATGTCACCATCATTGACATCCTTAGCAACACTGTTCAGACTTTTCTTTGAACATTGATTCTTAACATGTCCATCTTCGTTGCAGATCCAGCATCTTACATTTTTTCGAGTCCGAGTTGAACTCTTTCCCTAACTCTCATTGCCTCGGCTATTTTCCCCTTCCCCTATCAACATGTAACATCTCAGAAGATGATCCAACATTTGCACTTTTCAGACATGTGTCATCACCTATCACAATGTCTCGGATTTTTTCAAATGTCATTTCGTTAGCCCCCATAGAATTTGTAACAACAGTTACAGTCTCGGGCTAATATCACGCACTGAAGATAGCAACACCAAGGCTCGAGTCTCATTATCAAATTTTATTCCCACCTAATCTGGTAAGAATAGACATCAAATCATTAATGTGGGAGGTGACTGAGCTTCCCTCTTTCATTCTCGTCATGAACAGTTTCCTCATCAAAAACACCTTGATAGCTGCAGACGGCTTTTCATACATATTTTACAGTGCCAACATCATACCACTTGCAGTGGTTTCTTTCATGATGTTAAAAGCAACGCTCTTCGTCAAAAATAACATAACAGCCGCTCTAGATTCTTGTTCTTGGAATTCCAAACTGCTTTTTCAGCTTTCTCCATACTTTCTAGTTTTTTTTTCGAATACCATATCCAAATACTTTTGACACAGTAATGCCTCTATTTGCATTTTCCACCAACTAAAATCAGTGCCATTGAACTTTTCGATCACAGTCTTCCCGTCTTCCGCCATAATAGCAAACCAGAGATAAAAAACAAACGAAAACAGGCACGCTGAACAGTTGATAACCAGTCAACAAAGGATAGACAAACCAGATCTGGTACTTCCAACCAAAACCCTAGGCGGGCATAAGACACTAGGAGGCGGCAGAAACCCTAGGTGGTGGCGGCGGCGACGGCATACAAACCCCGAAAACAGGAGGAAGATTTTAACAGTAATCAAGAGTCTGATGCTCTGATACCAATTATTCGATATCTTTACGCAGCGGAAATAAACACATTGTTATACGCACGCACACGAAAGCAATAAACGAGAATTTTTAGTGGTTCGGTCAAGATGACCAGCGTCCACTCTGCAACTAGGTATTTTATTAAGCTCAAGGACAAGATTACAATACAATGGCATGCTCTATATACAAAGATAATTAGGGTTTAAAGAAGCTTCAATGGGCCAGGCCCATAACTCTATCCAAAAACCCAAAGGCCTTCACACCTCAACAACTTCAAGTGACCATGCCATTTCCTTACTCATGGATAGTTCATTAAGGCTTTAAGACATCTCAGATGGAGGAGTAGAACCCACAATATAAATGAGGTGCGCCCTTAAAAAGAATGAAAATTGGAATCTTATTGTTGATTTAAGTGGGTAATTTCTGCAAAACTAATCTTAATGGTTCTCTTGCTCAACTAAAAGCATAATGGGTAGCTACTCTTAAACATATGATTTGATTTATATGATAAATCTTTTAATCATGTAATAAAATGTGGCATCTAGTCATAGATCAAGTCACTGTCGAACATACTGTATTGCCACAATAAGAAGTCGACAGGTGATTTTAACTTCCTGGAGATACACTTAATTATCTGCCCATGTCAGTGGAAGAGCAATACACAGCTACACAAAGGCATAAAATTCGCTAAAACATCTAAACAATGAGTGTGATTTAAGAATATGCATTACCAACTATGACAGGAGCAGAGTTCATACATCCATATAATTGAATGCTCTTTTAAGGTGAACTGGAGAAGAATAAGGTGCATTGATATTATATCAGAAAAAAGTCAGTTTGCATACCGTTAAGACAACTATGGCAGTGGTTGCAGTAAATATCGTCTGACCATGTCCCTCAGGGAGATCATGAACTGATTGCAGAGCAAGAGCAAAAGCCATAGCACCTCTGAGTCCTGAGTCATCATATAATTCATAATTTTGTTAACAATTAGCAATAAAGTGGGTCAAAGCTGAAATTTATCTTTGCTTACCACTGTACCAAAGTGCTTTCTGGTGTTTTAAGGGTATTTGTCGTTGTGCAGGTCGAACTAAATTTAACAAATATGCACACGTGAAGACATTTGCAGCCCTTCACATGTTATAAATTTGATCAGTAACTATTTCCAACTACTTTAACTATGAAAATATCACCAAACAAAGAGAACATGTATAATATTATGCATCTAATTCCTGAAACAAGGAAGTCGATAATCAAACAAAACACTGCTTAAATAATGAAAATGGCATACCTTGCTAATCCGATAAATATCTGAGACAATCAAGGAGTAAGTTAAGAAAAAGTACAATCTGCTTCAAGAAACCATATAGAACTAGCGACATTTTGATTAACGTTTAACAACACAAGGATACGATAGAGAAAAAGATGAATCCGACGTGGGACCAGCTATGCTGTTCCATAGCAATATCAAACCCCATGTATATGAATCTGCATATGAAACGAACAAAATAGAGAGTACATATAGTTATAAAAAAGTAAAAAAAGAATAAAAATGATTGTAATAATTGATTAAGATTCAAGAATCTAAACATTGGAATTTGGAAAGAAAATAAAAGATGCTTCCTTACACAAATGTCTCAGCTAAAGATGATATCAAATGGAAAAAAGCGGCCACAAATTTCTGAGAATTTTCTGACAAGTTTGAGAAGGAATAATGCTTCATAACCTAGCCAAAAAATGCACAAACTGTTGTCTTGGAATCCTTTTTTTAATAAGATAGAACTCAGCACAGTAAAAATATACATTCACTAACCATTCCAGTGAACAAGATTGACACAATTCCAGATAGGCCAAGCCCTTCTGCTAGCATGTACCTGAAATTAAGATTGTAGATCATAAATGACAAAATAGAGGACGTTCATAATATAAAAATAGATAATATGTAGTGAGCTTACGAGAAGTAAGGAAAAAGAACAAACAAACAGCATTCCAAGTTCTGTAGACTGAAAATGATACATTATATGTTACACACAGTCTGTACAAGTTCAAGGTGAAACAGAAATATAAATTGCAAGATGGCAGGCACTTACTTATCAATATCCAAGCCAGCATACTTAAACAGGTTCATGCAGTTAAGGTTTTCCAACAACAAAAACGACAATTTTGTACAATATTTCAAAAGATTATCACTACAAAAAGGATATCAAAGCAGATGTGAATCCAACTCCAACACCTGTCATGCAGCAACATCGATGTGAGTAATCTTAGCAAGGAAGCAATATTGATAAATAACACACATTGTTGGATACATTTTGTTCGATGTGATAGATTATTTAACATTGACATTGACGGTTACCATTCACCTTCTTGAGTATTGCTGGGCCTGAGGATCCCCATATTCTTATATAAATACATCACAACAACCTAATTAATTCATGGCAGAATTACTTCTCACTGTCAAGAGAATATGGCTACTAATTTTCTACTATTGCTATGTCATCATTAGAGCAAACTAAGTTTATAGATATGATCTGGCATAGACATCTGTAAAAGTTTAAGTATGATCTACTCAAACACACATGAAGCACTATCAATTTGTCACCATGTTATCTTTTGACATAAGCACAATGTTAGCACAAATGCCTTTTTTTACTTTTTATCAGTAATTCAACGTGGTAGCATCCCTTTGTCTCTATCCATGAGACTGATGATACCACAACCTGACAGTTGATAGCTTCAACTTGTTTTATCTTTCTACAACTCATAATGAGCACTCGCAAAGAATCCTTACAATGAGATTGGTTTGTTTTATATATATCTGATTATTTAAACTGGAGACATTTACCACTAGGCTATTATTATGTTGTTCTTATGCCCTTAATCTTATAAACTCGTCAAGAAAAGAATTCAAAGTATGGCATGGAAAAGAATAAGTTATATTAACTGACCTGCTGACATGGAACCAACAAAGGTCTCAAGAAACCTGACAACAATCAAGAAGAAATTTTGTCCAGATGAATTGCTCTTCACCAATGACATTGTCCTACAAAAATGCATAATAATCAGATTGTGTATTCATCTTTTCATATTCTGAAATAAAATATAATGTGTCCCATTGGCCACTGTATCTTGAAAGTAGAACTAGATGCGAACCTGTACAGGGAAATTGCCATCTACGAGTTTTTGCAACAATGAAAAGCAGAAACCAATGCAAAAAGTTGTGTGTAAGTATAAATATCTCAACATAATGTGAGAGTAGGATAGTTGAGTTCAGAAACAAACTTACTGCATCATTTAAAACCGATTCACCAAAAACTAAGGCGTAGAGATTCATGTCTGTTCCAAGCTCCTACAGTAGTAAAAATGGGCACGTATTAATACTACAACTGAAGAAAAATAGACAATCAAAGAGAACTTGAACCTGATGATTTAATAAAAATCAAGGAAAACGAGTAATGTTCACTTGGTAAAAGCATATACGGAGCATTAAGGAATAAGGATAAGTTCACGTTCGTCACAATTTACAAAGAATTTGCACAATATATAAAATCTGGAATAGTAAGTGGTGGACAAATCACTTATAAGAAGATTCAAGAGTTTATAACACCCTAGAACCTGATAGATAAACTCATGTGAAACTTTGCCAAAACGCATCTCCCCACCTCACATCATTAGCATAGCTGATAGCCCAAGAACTAATGACGTGAAAAGACTTAGGTTTAACTGTTTAATTGTTCATTCATCGTAAATATTTTAGAAATCATGAATTACCTTTATTTTATATTATAGTTTTATGTTTCAGACTTATATATACACAATATAAACATAATTGTGTATCCTTAGTTTTTGATACCTCTAGCTGACAATATCCAATTATGAAGCACATACATCTTGCAACATCGTTCGGTAGCCTATCAGTAGGTGGGGGTTAGGCCTAGTGATAAAAAGGGAGTCCCACAACCAAGAGGTTCTGGGTTCAAACCTCACTCAAGGAAAAGTTCGTCTAAAATATTTCTAGGCATTGTTGTTCAAAAAAAAGCACCCTACTAGTACTAAAAACTAACATCATTAATTCATATCCTTAATACAGTACTACCATCATCAATTCATCCCCTGTACGCCTTGATCAATATCATCCCTCATCTCCAACAAATAGATATACGTCTAAATATCAAAATTGAAATGAAAGATTCTGCTCCCATGTCATATTTGTTTCTGCGGAAGCCCTAGGCTTTCAGATTGTCTAGCTAGCAACACTAGAGGCGCAATGGAAGCAATACTTTTTTACCACAAACATCATGGGATGGGATTTAGCTTTTTAGTTGCCTTATTGCTTAGTGAAATATTAGTTTCACCGTAGTGTCCCTACTCCCTAAATACAAGCTGTCAACTGAATGAAAACAAATCAAGCAATTAAACACACATATATTATGGAACTAATCTTTTCCTGGCCAAGTCGCATACATACATCATATTCGTTTAGAGCCCTAAGATTGAGTACGCAACCTGAGGCCTCTGAATACTCATTTAGTGTTCTAGCATTTTGTGTTAAAATCCTTTTTGATTTCTTCATAAGAAAACAAGTCACCCCTACTGATAATTCTAGTAAATCAGTACTGATAAATGAGAACATGAAATCAATGGACAAAGGAGTTCACTTTAGAGCAAATTCAAACCTGAAAAATGGAAAGAACAGTGACGGGATCTGTTGCTGATATAAGGGCACCGAACATCAAACACTCAACCAACGGAAGTCTGTACATGAGATACATTACACCACCAAGGTACCTGTGACATCACATGTGAAGCAGTCGGAATATTTTGAGGCATTTAACATAAATACGAAAATATCTTTCTTCTCTTAGTTTTTTAGATAATGCAATACATCAACATTATTCTACTGGTAAAAGTAATACTCACACCAAAATACCCGTAACAATTGAAGCAATAAATGTTCCCAAAATCGCAAATGTCACAATGGCTCCAAAATTTGAAAAGAATGGTTTCTGAAGAAAAACACCCAAACAGTCAATATATGTAATGTCATAACAGATAAACAGAATGTGATCAAGAGTCATGATAACTTACAGGCGCTAAGCTAAATCCTGATTGGGTACACACAAATGGTCAAGAGAAACAACTGTGCAACACCTTCCACTAAATCAATTAAAAAAAAAGATAACAAAGAACAAAAAGCAACTAAATTGGCTGGATCAAGGATATAATATAATCGGAGGCAACAAAAACAGGAAGAAAAACTCCTCATGAAAGTTAAACCAGGCCCTGCAGTAGACATATTTAGAATTAGTAACGTCAGCAAACTAGGTCTCATACTCTCATAAACCTAAAAACCATCACTAAAATCATTCAAAAACCTGATACTAGTTTCCGTATTCGAAATATTCGCAAGTCCACCAACAATCAACCCTGTCAAAACCAACACCAACTCAAACAGTCAACAGAGTGAAAACCTAAGCAAAATCATCAAAAAACATCCAAACAATCTACAAAACCACAGAGAAATCACTAAACATGCAAAAAACGCAACAGAATCAGCGAAACTGAACTAAAAGCCTAAATCAACAAGAGATTTCAACAAAACGAGATCATACGAGCATTGATTACCGATCAAAAGTGACGCGCTTGCTTCAGGGAGATAATAGAACCTATGGCGCCGAAGAACATGGCCGAGGATGAACGAAAGGACGAGCATCATGATCTGAAGCAGAATGCCGACACCTGCGGCTTGTTGCTCCTTACCTGGACTCCCTCCGTGTGGATCAGCAGGAGAAATCTGCAGCTCATCCATGGCGAAGGGATGACGACGATGATGATGATGATGATGATGATGATGATGATTTGAGTTCAGTTGCAGGTTGATTGATAGTTGAATGGTTGATGATGATGTTGATCTCTTAATCGATTGCGGAATCGCAGAGTGGATTGTAGACGACGATACGATGGTCGATGGTTGAATTGAATGTTCAGACCTTTGGGAATGAAACTGACCCTCTTTCACATTCCCCAACTACATCAAGTAAGTTACATCATAGGTCCTTGACTATTTCTTCTTGTCTACAAATCAATATTTTTTAATTTGATTTTTAATGTTCTCTTTCTTTTCAAGAATGAAAATGAAATACTCATATTCGTATTCTAATAAAAAAGAGATTTTAAATATCACATGGCAGTATTACAATTATTTTTATCAAAATTTTACAGCATTTTTTTTTTAAATTATTATCTTAACTATTAATAATATTATTTAATATTATTTTACATTTAATAAATTAAAAAAAAATCTATTTATTAATGTTATTTTTAAATAAATAAATTCTTTATAAAATAATTAATTTTTCTAAAGCATAAAACTTTTTTGAAAATAAGAAATATTTTAAAATTTGTATTTTTAACAATTCAATTTTTAAAACAAAAAATAATTAAATTTGAGAGTTATAATAAGGAAATTTTCAAAATTAACATTTTTATACGTTTTTTTAGAACAAAATCTTTACTTTTATTTTGAAAAAAATTTGAAAACAAAATATTAAAAAGTTGATATCACTGTGTTATTAGTTATAGTCATTTCTCATACGTAATTTTAGTCATATCATATTTTAGTCATATCATATTTTAGAATATCATTTTATAATTAATATATTTTATTATATTAATATTTTATTTATTCAACCTGTGTAATATACGGGTTTACTAAAGCTAGTAAATAAATATAAGTGAAAAATAATTGTGTTACTGAGTTTTTCTAAAAGAAAGAAATAAAAAGGGAAAAAAATACTTTGTGTTTCTGGGTTTTTTAAAGGAAATAGATGAAAAGAAAATAAAGGAAAATTTTAAATATTTCTAATAATTTTCCCTTCTAATTTGCCTTCCAAAATAAAAAAAATAAAACACATAAAATTTTTACTTTATTGTCATTTCCTTCGAACTCTAAAACACGAAATTTAAAGTGTCTTTTTCTTTCTCTCCATTTATTTTCTCTCCTTAATTTCCTTTCTCTTTATTCATTTTTTCTTGCTAATTTCCTTTCGGTTCTTTTTTTTTTCTTTTCTTTTGTTTATTAAACTTGGGAACACAGCATTTATGCGATTATGTATTCATGTCAGCAAGTAAAATGCGGTCATGTATTGCACTGATGATATTAATGTGATCAAGTACGTAAAATATATAAAAAATCACATTGTAAGGGTATGTTGCAAATAAAATTAAGCATGTTACAATAGTTGAATTTAAGAAAATGTCACTTTGTTGTGAAACTAAACGTTAAGTTACACTAAAGTGAATTTAAAAAAGAAAAAAGGTATGAATATATTTTACATGGCTCGGATTTGAATTAAGTTTTTAAATAAAGTTTTACTGAATCATATATATAAACAAACTAGTGTGTTCCGGTCACACGCATTGCGTGTGTGATGGACATCATAATGACCGTGATGATGGGGCTCATAACCAACATTTGGTTATGTATGCTAACCATAAATGGTAGACACGCCTTGGCAATCGATGCTACTTCAGTCATATCATCACGACCCATCACATAAACACTAAAACAACAACATAGCCAACAGAACAACCCTGAACTCATGTAAGCAACTTGGATACTTCAATTCTAAATTCACTATATGATATTATTACCTTCCTGGCTGGAATGAAGCTCAACATACATTCAAGAAAGCCATTACATTAGTTATCTATGCTGCTATTTGGAATATTTGGATTTGCAGGAATGAATGGTTGTTTAATAAGAAATCCTTTACAGTGGACAAGGTAATGAATGAAATAAAGACGTTATCATTGGGTGGAGAATCGTGGCTACAAGTTAACTTGCAATTAGGATAAATGGTTGGTGTGGCCCACTTATGGTGTAGCTAAACTGGTGTAATTGTAATTGATCTGTTTACTCATTTATATGGTGTTTTGGGCTGTTTTTTAGTGATTGTAATGGGTGTCTATCCCTGCTAGTTCCCCGCTAGCTTCTTTGAATAAAAACGACAATCAGTCTCGGTCTCTCAGATGAGGTATATCATCGTCATGGACATCGGTTTACGTCAAAGCAAACACAATATTGAAATTACATACAAAACCATATATTGAGTGGTCTCAAATGTGGGTAAAATCATCATTATGGACCATGAGCATCATCGTCACATATCTTCACAGATTGAGTCTTTCCTGTCAAAAGAAACAAAAAATCTTAGATAATACGAACAGTCGAACATCATCATCGATTGGTGGCATCAAAACAGGAACACGACATCCACTACACTGCCAATCAACGGGCCCACCAAAGGCTGGCAGGCTAAGGCAGGCGACCATCCCGCAACCCGTTGGACCATTGTGGTGAAAGTCTAGGAAAAGTTGTTCCAGTGGGAGTGGCAGATGAGATGCAAATCCCCCGGCTTGTAACAACCACCTAACCGGCAGGAGCTACGCAGTGGTGGCTGGCATGACCACAACAACACGACAGTTTTGAATTGGGACATAAGCCAAGTCGACGACCACCACAGAACGATGATTGTGTGGCCACCAAAGCTAAATTTCCCATATAAGAACCTGGAATACACGGGGCTAGAATGGAGATGGTTGTCAGACCTGGATAAGCCAAGGCACCACAAAATCATCGGAGATCGGCAACTAGCAAAAGGCTGGAGACCAGGGGCAAGAGCCACATGTGACACTGGGAAAAGCGTTACCCAGTACAATCAACATAACGATCTGGTCCGACATCACTCCATGAAGTACGAAATGCCCTAAAGGACAATCGACGACAACGACGACCTCCGGCAGGGATAAACCGCCAAAAACATCCACAACCTTGACCCTTTTCTCTCTCTAAAATACCCAAACACATAGATATTGATGAATACAAAGCAGTGAGCACATGAAGCAGGGAGTTGTACCATCATGCATAACCCACTTGTACAACAAAATAATTATACATTCACAGTTGTATAGATGTAATTATGACAAAAAATAATAAACTTATATTAATAAAACTAAAACGTAATGTTAAAATAAGAAGAACTTAAATTAATTAAGAACCCAAAGTAAAAAAATAATTAAAGTTAAAGAAAACTTAAATTAAAGACGGAAGAAAGAGACATTAAAAGTAAAAAAATAAAATTTAGGCATTGACTATAAGGAACCAGTCATGCCAAAACGACAAGTAATTTGAACCATCGTCTGGCATGTGTGACTAGAGTTGCTTACCTTTCTAATAGAGCTCTCCTTTGTAATAAGTTCCAACCTCTGATGTGGTCTAAATCGTATATAAATTATCTAAATATTCCATTCACTTTGAATAGGTTTTGGATTAGTTTTTATGTAAATATTACTTCTAATTGATTCATATTTAGATTTTAAATATTTTAAAAGACGCCGAGCAAAAATGATGAATTTTAATAAAACTAGAGACCAACAAATGAATCTTAAAAAATATTTTATATGTTATGGTTACTATTAATTTCCTATAAAAATTAGTTTTATAAATTAATTGATGCTCACGTCAAACATACAGATGTTTTCAAAATCAAGTTGTAAATTCAATATATTATTATATGAATTCAAATTAGATTTGGTTATTATGAATATAAAACTTTTACTGAATCATTGATTTAAAGTGTGATGATTTAGTGGTTGATTTTGAACCTTGAATGCATCATATAATAATTCTACTCAAATAAATTGTGATGGAGCCTGTGAAATTCTTGAAGTTAAACGAATGTGCATTATCATATTAAAATGAGTAAATTATTATTTTCGTCCATGTGGTTTGACGAAAATCACGTTTTCAGTCCAATACTTCATTTATTACACTGACGGTCCAATAATTTTAGGTTTTGTTTCAATTTCGCCTGAACCATTAACGCCGTTAGAATTTTCTGTTAAATTAATTTGAAATAACTAATTTACTCTTATAATTAAAATACAAAATAATAATAAAAATGACCATTTGACCTTATCGAATTACTAAAATAACCGGTCAAAATGAAGTTTATTAAATAAAACAGCCAATCTTATCGCGCCACGTGTCCATCCCTCGCTGACGTGGCGAGGGATTATGAGAATCCCTCGCCCAGAAAAGCGTGCCAGCGAGGGATTATACGAATCCCTCGCCCACGTGTACATCCCTCGCCCAAAATTACGAAAATGCCCCCCCTCGCCATAATTAAATAAATAAATATATATATGTTTTTAACAAAAAAAATCCGTATTTTTAAATATTTATGGTTTTTAAATACATAAAAATTTAATTTAATTTTATTTTCACCTATATAATACAATGTATACCCTTAACAAAGTATTAAATCTTACATTCTTCTCAACCTTCTTGTTATTTTCTTCTTAAAATTATCTCAAATAAGAAAATATTAGTTAATATCATAACATACAGTGGTGGTAAATGTCATTTTGTAAATAGTGTTAAATATTATCTACCATTAAAAAGTAAATGTGTGTAAATGACATTGGTAGATACTCTTCAACACCGTTTAATAAATAATAATACTTATTTATTTTGTTCCTTCTTTTATAATATCTTTTACTTCTAAATATAAACAAATTGCGAAAAGATCAAATCTTTTCATTTTTTAAAACTTTTTTATAATATATAAAACTTTATCTAAGTACGTTTATAGAAAGTTACATATTTATATAATTTGTTTTTTATAAAATTATTATTAATTAAAAGTTACGAGATTTTAAGAAAATAATAAAAAAAAGGTTACAAATTTATCTTTTAAATAGTTTTATATTAAAAAATATAGATATTATTTTATAAAATTCGTAAAATATGGGCGCAATACGTACATTATTTATATGAATTATTTTTCATATAATTAATAATAATTAAAATGTAGTCATTAACTTTTTAATTAAAAATTGTTTTTATTTTTATTTTTTAGATTGGGGCGAGATTTTGGGGGAATATCTCGCCTAGGTGGAGAAGGGGGAAAGTAAAAAATATTTTGATAATTTTGAAAGTCAAAGTTTATTTTTGTATGTTTTGTTGGTCAAATGACCATTATGGTAATTTTCCCAATAATAAAACCCAACCCCATCCTTCCCCACACGCTTTCTCCCTCTATTCTCTCTCTCTCTCTCTCTCTCTCTATCTCTATCTCTCTCTCTCTCTCTCTTCTCTCTCTCTCTCTCACTCTCTCTAAAGAAACTCTACACTCACCCTAAACACATTCTAACACCACCTTCAACGTCTTCTCCGACGGCCACCTGCACCGCCCTCTCCGGCGTCACGTGCACCGCCCTCCCCGGCGACCACGTGCACCGCCCTCCCCGGTGGCCACCTGCAACACCCTCCCTGGCCACACCACCCTTAACCAATCTTTCTCTATTTCCCACCGTATTTATTCCACCACAATTACCACCATGCTTACTACCGACGATTTGAAACCGCCGGCCACCACCAACCACCACAGAACACCGCTAGCTTCTCCATATTCCACCAAACTTTTGGTTTTACCAGTAAAAGAACCACCACCATCCATGGTGCATCACGACCTCCTACGACCACAACAACCGAAACCCGTGACTCACCATCGTCATTTCTTAACTTAGATCTCTTTTTAACATCTTAGATCTTAGATTGTAGGAGTAGATCTGATTTGGGTTTGGAAAGGAGTGTGGGAGGAGACAAAAATGGCAGCTGGGAAGAGAGGGCGGAGGTGGGCAGTGGTTCTTGAGATGAGAGAGAAGAGGATGTAGTTTGGTGGTGGAGGCTGGAGATGGCGGTGGAGGCCGGAGATGGCGGTGGAGGCCGGAGATGGCGGTGGAGGTCGGAGTTGGCGGTGGAGATAGTTGCTTGAGATGGGTGGTGGGTGGTGGCGGTGAGCAATGGTGGTGGTGATGAAGGAATAGCAAGAGAGAGATGGGTTAGGGTTAGATGATGGTGATAAGGGTTAGATGATGAGGATATATTTTTATTTACTAAGGGTAATATAGTCAATTCACGTTAACTTAACAGAATTACATTAACAAAGCTAATTGCTTAGGTGAAATGGAAACAAAATTTGAAATTATTGGACCGTCAGTGGAATAAAACGAAAATAGTAATTTACTCTATTAAAATTAAGAGTTTAATGGGCTAAAGGCACAGTCAAGAAGGAAAAAAAAGTCAGATCCTCACGAATTTATCAGGGAACAGAAAAAATTATTAGGATATAAAAACAAAACCCTATGGAAGAAAAAAAGGGTGGTGTGTGGCAACAGCAGAATTCATACGAAGAAAAAGAAATCATAAAAGTTCACTATTATTTTTTAGGTTCAACTTAGAGCTTTTGAGTACGATTAAATAGCAATATTAAAGTGAAGAGCAAGATCGGGGAGCAAGGATTGAAGCATTCAAGCACGAAGATTATTCGGTTTCGTTTCGTTATCGATTATTTTTCTTTGTTTCATTGTTTATTAATCTTAGAACTTGATTTTTTTCAATTAAATATGAATATGCGTATTGTTTTGTGCTTGAAAGTTATTGTCATGCTCGTGTATGCTTGAGCTTGATTGATTGCGTGACATCTAGATTAGGTTTGCACATTAAAATTAATTACTTTGTGTTTTTAATTTTAGACTTTGATTAGAGATAATATTAGAAGCATTAGTTGTGATTTGATGGTATTTTTCAATGTGCTAACTTATCTAAAACCTAGGTGTGATAAATATTGCTTAAAACCTCCTACCTATTGCTTCTTATGTTTAGATTTCACGAGAGTGTGTTTTGCCTTTCATTCGTGGTGTTAGTGTTTTTGGGTATTTAATTAGATTTAATTAAGTTGTCATTTGTTTTAGAGTTGGAAAATATAATCTTAAAGACATTATGGTAGAAAATCCATGGCCGAACTTCCATTAGACATTTTAATAAACATATCTAGTGTTTTACACGTGTCTTTGGTTTTCTTAGGGAGTAGCAACATACCTAGTTAACCCTAGATCCGTATTTTTAGAGATACTCATATGAGTTATTACCTTTAGGTCATCATAAGTTAATTGGATTCATGCCTAGGTAGTTATTTCACACATTTGATCATATTCAAGTTTCCAAGTTTGATTTCTTATTTGTTTATTTCAATCGTCGTGTTTAGGTTAATTAATTTTAGTTAAATTGTTTATTTTGTTTATTAATATTAATTCATTAAAATAATTAAATTAATCAGGTTAGAAGTCAATAGAGTTTTAGTAACGAAAGTTGCCAAAAGTGTCCAGCAATTCGATATTCGGACTTACCTAAACTTTACTATATCACGACCGGTACACTTGTCGTTTGAGTGAGGTTTAGTTGAAAATTTCCAATTATTAAAACTAATTTGTGAAAAATGTTTTTTTAATAAAATAATATATATTTTCACACATCAACCTTCTATACTTGATATATCAAAAATCATTAAATCTAAAAAAGTATAAAATAAAAAATAGAAACGGAGTATGACATCTAGATTGTTAAAAAATGAAAATAACTGAAAACATTATCATATGCGTATAAAAAAAGCTGGACCGAATTGTGAATTCGGCTTCGGTTACTTTCTAACCGTATCCTAGTTGTAAATTCGGTTTTTGGTCTGGTTAACGGTTACAAAATCGTGTTCGATCGGTTTGGTTATCCAAATAAACCAATTAATAACCGGTTTAATTGGATAAACATAATAAGTTCGTTTATATGGCTTGATCGGTTTGAATTTGATTCTTTTAAATATGTCTTCAATTTAATTTGGTTATCGGTTAGGCCTACAAAAATGTTTATAACAAAATAAACCATTAACTAAACTGTTTAACACCTTGTCACTCGGCAGGCCCTTGTTGGAGCCCTTATTATTGATTCCACACTCAAGGATTATTTTCTAATATGTATATTATAAAATTTTAAATTTGTTTTTATTTTATACATTTCACAATCAAAGTTAGTTTACATGTAACTCAATTCTAAATCAATGAATGTTTAATTAAAGGACAGAAGACTACTCACATTTACAATCTAATGCAACCTAACCCAATAATAAAAGATTAATTTCTCTCGCTTCTATCAATACACCCCAATCAAAGCTAATTTTTCACATTTGTTAACAACCCATCCCAATCAAGTTTTTCAATAAAAAACATGATTGTTTTTTGTTCAACTAAAATTACTAGAAACATTAAATATGATCTAAAATAAAACATGCATATTACCTATATTTTAATTAGACAATGAAATAAATAGCGGCATCTATGGTGACGTGGTTTGTTAATTATAGATGTAGTGCATGTGTACATATCATCTCTTTCCGGTGGTGACGTGTTTTGTTAGGCCTAGGTTTATAATCTTTGTTTTGCGCTCTTTTCAGTTGGTGTTTTTGCCTTGCTGCATATTTTCGTTTCTTGGCTTCATGCATGTTTCGTCTGTGTGTTTTGATTGTGATTATTGTTTTGGGGTTGTTTGTTGTGTTTTTTGTGTATGTGTGATTGCTGGTAGTTCTTGTCGTCTGAGCCCTTGGTTACTTTGGTTTCGTGGTACTTAATCTAGGGTTGTATCAACCATGGATGAACGTGTAGGTGTAGATTGGACAAGTTATTACCTACTTAGGGCCTCACCAAGGCTGATTGCAGTTCGGTTGAGTGTATGCTATTAATGAGTGTGATCAATTCCCTTTGTTTTGATATCGGTCTTGAGGTTTTGAGTCACCTAAATTACACATAATGAAACAAACAACATCAATTACAGTTATGTTTATTGTGATTTAAGGTTCTACACGGGATAATAAAAGGTAATCGTTTTTTGGTAAACCCATGGCTTTAATTGTAGTTTGTAAATTACAGATAAGCAAGACTGCATAAGCTAAAGCATTTCCAAACAAAGCTTTTTATTAATTCTATTGACAGATTACTTTTGTTTCTAGCAGTGCGTGCATTGTATGTTTGAAATCTCTGCATTTTAACCTTGCATTGTTGAAATAAATCTTTATAGTTAGTAGGTGGCGGTGTAGATGTTTACGGACCTAATCAGGTTAGGTTAAAGAGAGTTTTTTTTCTAGCCATTTAGTTCACTGATTACGGTTACATTTCTTATTATTTAATATGGCATGTGTTATGGATAAATCTCACACATGTTAGTTACATGTTTGAAGTCAATACTAAGATGCTTATGTGTTGTATATGTTATATTGAAACCGCTAGGATACTTTTGTATGTACTTTGTATTCTTATTGTTGGTAATTTGGTATAAGCTTATAATGAACATTTTTCTTACTCGAGTAGCATAATTGTATTATTATAATTTGTGTCATCAGTCATGTGGGGAACTAAAGATAAGAAGAAAAATCTCGGTCCAACTTGGACTTTTGCTGTTTTTCATTGATTTTCGCTATTTTTCACCCATTTTTGTTGTATTTTTGTTGTTTTTCAATAATTTACTTTGAAAGATGAGTATTAAATGATTACTATGTGTATACATATTAAAAAATGAATATCATATTTCAAAATACTATAGTATGTGAACATATTCTTTTAATATATATTGATTTTCACGTAATATGTTATAAATATTTGTAAACTTGGTATATTTGACATATATATAATTTCTTAAAAATTAATTTCTTTATAATTGACCATGTCCGAGTATTCCCCGAGTACTCCCCGCCTAGGCCGAGTACGCGCAACTCCCCAGTCGACTGACTTGGCAGCGCCTAGCGACTTTTGCAACCATGGTTGGTATAAGCTTATAATGAACCTTTTTCTTACTCCAGTAGCATAATTGTATTATTATAATTTGTGTCATCAGTCATGTGAGGAACTAAAGATAAGATGAAAAAGCTTGGTTTGTTCATAATAAGTACGATTCATCAAACAATATTGATAGAAAAATAAAGTTTACGCAATCAGTTGTACTAATCAACATAATAAAATAGAAGCCTCACATAATATGTATTCCATGCTAATGTTACTAATCCGTAGCATCTAAACTTACCAGAAACAAAGATCTCAACATGGCATTGTGGGAGGAAATCACAACATTCAAGACATATTCAATAAAGCAACAAGCGAGGCATCAACAACACCCATCATACTTGGTCTCACAACATTTGGAATAAACAAGCTAACGGGTATAAAAGTCCTACACCAAATTCAAACATCAACAAACATACACTTATACCAACATCAATCATAAGATGTAAACCATAGCTACAGTCAACGAATGCAACTTACGTCTACCTTAATCCAAGCATAATAGAGACAAACAACTAATAGAAAGTGCAAGAAATATTTAAATCACACTACCAAACACATGTATACTCAACATACAACTTCAATAAAAAGTCTCTTTTTCCAAGCATAACAAGTTACAAGCAGAACAACAAAACTCAACAACAAAACCAAAGATTAGAGGCCAAACAACATCAGAGGCCATGCAAAACAACATCACCATCTCAGACCTGCTCAAAAAAGACAAGAACGAACTTATGGTATATGCCCGACCTATATCACTAAATGTAATAATTATGTATTTAAACCAGCTATCATATGTGAAAACATAGGGACAAACATTTACTTTGAACAAATAGTGACTTATGTGACTATAAACAAGCAATGGCGCTATCCGGCCTACCCAAAATATGGTTAATCAATTCTTAAAACCGATAAAGAATTGTTCTACACCTAGGATGACAACTACGACTCCCCAAATAACATGTAAGCACTAAATCAAAATTCAACTATTGCTATCACCCTCGACACTCATAGCCATGTCATCGGGGATGTTGGAATACTAGTATTATCTCAAATCAAACAGGCAGTATTTCTGCCACCATCTTTGATTGTGCAGCAAAACACTTACTAGGAATATCGTGCACTGAGATGCTAACAAAAGCAGAACCAAAGGGCAACCTACAAACAATGATAGACAAATATGCCTTGCTCTACATCCAAGCTAAAAAGACAACATAATAAGAGTTATTCGGTGCATAGTAAAGAAAGCTGACGCGCAACAAACATACATGGCCTCAAGCAGCACACCAATCCCAAGACTGCGCACCAGCTACCATAGTTGAAAAGGTACAGTCACAAATCTTAGCGTTAAGAGCCCTCTTTAAGTCAGAAGGTAAATCTTAAAGTCATCAAATTTTCAAATTCAATAACCACAAATATAATTAACGTAGATTCTATTATAGCCTCCGGCGAGCCAACATGCAAGAAAGGCAAAATACATTGACCATAACTACTATAAACACTTCTGAAGTCCTCTCTTTTGTGTCGGTTCAATGAGGTGGCAATGTGACTGAATAAAGAAATGACATTTTGAGGCTGTCAACTTCTGTTAATTTCTTTTCGCATTTTCTGAAACCAAACTCTAAAATGAAATATTAGATTGACAACGGTCTTCATGTACACCGGAAAGCCAAAAAACTTTTTGCAAACTTGTTTGCCATGTACGAAGACATTTCGCGCAACATGTGAAACTGAAATACATCTAGTTTTTATTTATACGATAATAAGTAATATACAACATCAACTTAAAAACATACCCTTATTATTAAGAAATAAGAATATATTAAACATAACACATCCTTAACTTCAAAAAAATTAAAAATATCAAAAAGTATTTATAAAGTATTGTGTAAAGTTATAATTTATGCATTTTGTTTTAATAAATAGCATTTAACAAAGGAAATAAATGTCGGTTTAGTATTAACTAATCCATGTGTCCTATAGATATATTCACAAACATTAACTGACCAATGGATGGTTCGTGAAACAAGTCGTGTGATTATATGGATTATGGAAAAAATTCTTAAAATGTCTTTTTCTTCTCTTTTTCCCTCAAAATGTCTCCCTCGTAAATTTCTTCTCAAATGTCCCTACCAACGGGCGTCCGTCCGCAGAGTACATGCGTCCGTTTGCTTAGGTACACGTGTCTTTTTATAACGGGTTCTGCTGTACAAAGCGTCTGCACTTGTCTGTGGAGGCGTCAATGCAATTTGTGCTAGTTGTTTGACACGACATGTAAAACTGACTATATAAACAGCTTTATGTTTTCTTATTTCTTCAATAATCATTATTTTTTAACGTATCCCCTCATACTTTTTAGCAATTTTATTCAAAAAACTCATTTGCGATTCCAGATTTATGACAATAACTATTAGACATTATACGGTAAAACTTCTAACCAGATATTAATATTTACACCTATTAGGTATAATTTTTTTTACTTGTTTATCATTAGGTTTGTAAAAGTCTAATCACACATTTATTAACACCAACATAATTAAATCCATGTGTTACGTCTCTTGAAGTCTTGATGAATTATGTTGTTACAAGAGGTCCTGCGATTTATTTGTCATACACCTATGGATCAAAGTAAAACACAAATGGCCAGATTATTAAAGTTTTTTTTAATCCATCATGGTGGTAAATACAATTAAATATACATAAAGGAAAACTTTAAAAGGACTTTGCTCGTTAAAATGGGTCAACATAATCTACCATTGTTAGGTTTGTTATGATGTAATGTTTCAATTGAATCTCTAGATCTATTAATAGTTGTGAGATCAACCAGATAAACAAGCTACTAGTGTTTGCTTCATGTGTAGATGTTATCTTTTCGAAATTGTGGTTTGTTATGTGTTTGTATGCTGTCAAACCACTATCGTAAATGTCAATCAATTCCATTGGATACTATAGACATTTTCTAGGAAAATCTTGATTTATCATCGTCATTTGCTCACCAAGATGAAGATAATGATATTGATGAAGAAATGAAACTATTGAAACAACAGTTTAACATCTACCACTAAATATTAAAAATAGAAAAAATATCAAACCAATGATAATTCCAAACCCAATAGATACAACAAGAGCTTTTAGTGCAAACATGTGCTCGTGGGCATCTGACATTAAAGGTGCAACAACAAACCCTAATGGATATTATGGATTCTAGAATGTAGCATATATATATATATATATATATATATATATATATATATATATATATATATATATATATATATACATATATATATATATACATATATATATATATACATATTTATATATATATACATATATATATATATATATATATATATATATATATATATATATATATATAAAGGAGGAATCCTAAGAAAACCAGAAAACCACAATGTAATGTGAAAACTAAAGAAACCCAATGAAATCGGTCACATAACTTATAATTTTTTTTCACTACCCTTTATATTTGTGTGTGTATATAAATAAAGGTATGGGTCAAATGAAAAATCGTAGCAAGGTTTTACATATACGTCACATATAGGTTACGTATACGTAACCATTTTTAATTTGACATAGTGTTACGTATACGTAAAACTCTTCATTCTCATATTTATGTTCAACATATATGTAACATATACTTAAATATCCTTTTAACAATTAAAATAACATAAAATTTATGAATTATGTTATTGGTTTCCATGGTTTTCTTAGGATTTCATATAATAATTGGTTTTCTCAGGAACCATCCCCTATATATATATATTGTAAATACGATGATAAGTAAACTAAAACATGTAGGAGAGATTTAAGATGTAGGGAAACAATCAAATCCAATGAGAGATTTTATTATTATATTGTTTCTTAAAGTAAGATCACCAAAAGCATAGATTAGTGAGAAATTGATCCTTTTCGCCGACACTGGTTGCATAAAAGAGATCAGGAATTATTCTCGAAAAAATTAAATAATGAGCAAATCGAAGAAATATTTTGTTTATGGATACGTCGATACGCAGATACTGAAATAAGTAAAAAAATCATAAATTAATTATTCTTATTAAAAATGATTATATAATACATACAATTTATAAATATATATATACACACACGAGTTGTATATGCCGGCACTAGGCACATGTGTCATAACTCATTAACACCCATACAAATCATGTACGACTCGTATACGTGTAATTGCGTATGGTTAACTAAGATTGTGTGTCAATAACAAGACCTATGAGAGTTAATGGGTTGTGATCGTGAGTTGTCGGGTCCAACCCCGTCAGGTTAAACTTGAACACTATCCACGAATTCAATAATTTGACTTGAACCCGTCTATAATAAACCCAAAAATCTTACGGGTTGTTTGTTTCAACCTATTAATGGTTCAGATGTCTGAATGGTTTAGCATTTAATGGTTCAGACTGATTGTTTCGCGAGCAAATGTCTGAATGGTTCACACATTTGCCTTTGAATGATTAACACCTCTTATCTGAATTGATCAGATATTTTTCTTTAAATAGTTAAGCGATATACTTACTATTAATAGTTCAGACCTTTTAATGATATAACACTATGATTCAAACCTATTATTAATTTATATATAAGGATTCCTATAAGTCTGATGCAGCCAAAACATCCAAAGTCTCTCTGCATGCATGCACTAAAGAACAGAAGCATAAATGCTTCGGAAGTTTTACACCATGCACGAGAAATATTCTAAGTGTAAAATCTTTCGAAGCCAAGACCAACATCTTCCGAAGCCAAAAGTGAAGTCTTCCGAAGCTTCAAAGACAAAGTCTTCCGAAGCCAAAGAGTGAAGACAGATTTCTTCTGAAGAATTTTAGAGATATGCCTTTATCTGATGTACTTTACCATAAAGCTGGACCACATTTCCGCTGCTACTCTGTAAAATCACCAACTTACATGAGTTGGTGAAAAGGTCCATGCTTTTGGTAATTGTACATTGAGGTCTTGATTCTATGCTTTCTACTTTATGTACTTTTATCCTTTTTGTAATATATTAAGATGTGAGCTATGGTATGTCATAGTCACTAGTCAAAAGGCAAATCTGCCTTTTGACTCTACATTTGATTTTATGGTTGTCTAGTCAATTGTATCCAGCTGGCCTTTAAAGTATGGCCGGCTGTAGGATGTAGTATATGTATCTCAAGTTCTTGTAACTTTCCTTTATGGTTTGTAACATTTGTAATAGAACTTGAGAAGAAATATATAGCATTCTTGAAAACTAATTACTTGTGTTGTTTGCCATCTTGTTCTGTCTCATATTTACTTGTGTTCTTAGCATCTTTCATTAACAAGTTAACCAGTTCCCTATTTGATCTGTTAAGTGTTCTAAATAACTCTCCTCATTGTGTTATTGTGTTGTAAGTTCATACCCTTCACCGGTCCTGCATTTGGTATCAGAGCATTTCAGGCTCTTGATATAAGACATTGTAAGGAAGTTTATGTCCTCTCTTCCTAGACAATGGACACATTACTGTGTTGTTATCAAGAGGACTGGGAACCTTAAGACTCTTACTCTCACAGAGTTGTATGGTATTCTCAGTGGATATCAGATGGAGATGAACATGCAAAACTCATCTAGTAACTCCAGCAATCAACTGAGTTCAGCCCTCCATGTGGTTGAAAGGGAAAGCATTGAACCACAGCATCATCTTATATGCTTCCCTGACAACTCACATGTAACATCTCGTAATTCCGTTAATTAAAAGTTAATTTTGTTAGTTCTTATAAGGGCCATTTATGTCATTTATGAAACTTTGAGGGCTTGTTATGCATGTTGAGTTAAATTGGGAGTTAATAAATTAATTTGCTTAACATTGATAATAATGATAATAATATTGTTAAAATAATAATAGTAACTAAAATAATAAGTATAATAATAATAAATAATAATAACTACAATATTACTGATATTAATAATGATACTAATTTTTATAAAAGTTTAGAAATTAACAAATTAGTTTGAAGTTAAACTTAAACTAAGTTCAGGGGGTATTTATGTTATTTTGAAACTTGAATTAAAAGTCTTCTTACATAAAATAACAAAAATTGAAAAGTTGAGGGACCAATTGTGAAACTAATGAAACCCAAACCGCCCC
Organism: Flaveria ramosissima; assembly: GCA_025215565.1. Lineage (NCBI taxonomy): Eukaryota > Viridiplantae > Streptophyta > Magnoliopsida > Asterales > Asteraceae > Flaveria > Flaveria ramosissima. Next base: position 38,670,185 of record CM046032.1, on the reverse strand, counting down.
TTTTCTTTTCCACGATTTTCCGGCCGCCGGCCGGCCTAGCCGGTGCGGCGCCGGTGAGTGACCAAAACCAGTCAAAACATCCGGTAACTCGCGATTAAATGGTGCCAAACGATTCGATTAAGTGTCTCGAACTTGAATATGCCATTTAATTGACCCCACAAGCCGGTTACAAACCTCAAACGATCGAATAACCGGTGACTTAAACCTCGCAACCGTTCGGGCATTAAACCTTAATAATACTTCAATTAAAGGAACCTAATCAATCATCTAATAACACTTAACCGTTTACAACTCTCAATCGCACCTGAAAAACACAAGAATTCCACCTCTAATTCCCTGTTTTTCCGCGACCTGTAACCCTACCAAAATCTAATCTCCGAACGAATTGAACCAAAATCAACATAGGGCTTCACATCTGGATCATCCTTTGAAGCTATCTGCAAGTTTAATTGGATTAGCATTGGGGATTTCTCATCCATTGAGTACTACGACTACGACTTGTTCTTCGATTAGGATCGCCTTCAATTCGAACTGATTCGGGTAAGTTACATACGTCGATATGCTCGATTTTCCATGGGGAACAAAAGCCCCATGGTTAGCATCATTTTCAGAATCGATTGGTGCTCCAGTTTGAGCCCAATCGAATCTAGGGTTCATGTAAATTGGGGGTTTTGTTTAAACTTTGTTTTTAAGAATTAAAAGTGGAGTTTTATCGCGGCTGGAGCCATGGTTCACTGGTTACGTTCGCTCATCCCATGTTGGAGGTCCTGGGTTCGAACCCAGGGACCCCCCCCCCCATTATTTTTATTGTTCTTGAATTTTTTGCAGTTTTAAAAAAAGGAATATTTCTAAAAATTATAAAAATTTATCTTGTAAACTTTATTTATTTTAAAACCATTTAATTAATCCTCTTGAATTTATTTATTTATAAAAGTATCCTTATATTTTATTTAACATTCTAAAGCTAATTATATAGCTAGTGTATATATATATAAATATATATATATATATATATATATATATATATATATATATATATATATATATATATATATATATATATATTTCATATAAAATTTATACTAGTCTATACAAACCGCTATTTTCTAACGTTGTCCTAAATTATTGATTGAATCATGTTCATTTTATTATAGCATTTTATTTAAACGTTATAAATATTACAAAATTACTATAAGTGTTGTCCTTAGTTTTATATAATATAAGCAAATCATTTCCGCGAAGATATAATTGATTATCATTGGTTGATATAAATGACAAAAACCCCAAACATCAAATTAAACCCTATTCCATGGTAACTCGTTAAACTTATTATCAAACTTTAACCTTGTGAATATATATATATTTAGGTGTCTTGTGACGAAACGACTTTGGAACGACGCCTATTATTTATCTTATTAATCGTCATTTTTATACTTATTGCCATGTGAGTTTCCTTGCCCCTTTTTCTATATTTTCACACTAATTTGGGGTGAAACATGATAGCTTATACATGATACACTTATACACATTTGAGACTTGTAAACCACATGCAATTCAACATATTATTTTGTCATGGTTATTTGTGTATTGTAAGTGTTTATATGAGATACATAGTTTGTTTACAATCATTAACTATTGCTAGCCTGACGACGTCTTAGATCTTTGGGCCTGACAAGCCTATTTGGTGCTAAAGTCGATGTATTGCCGACTCCTGATGACGTATGCTTGTTCATCATGGGAACCAAATACGCTTAGCCAATCTTTTATACTTGTAATCAAGTCGAGGTTTGGTTGTAACGATATGTGTTCTATAACCTTACTTGCTTATGACCTATGACATGAATTGCTACTTGTAACCTTTTTCATATTATGTATGAAAACCTTGGAAACTCACCAACTATTTTTAGTTGACTCTTATTTTTATCATGTTTCAGGTCAACCACAAGTTTAAAGTGATCCTTTTGAAGCATGTAATAATCTAGGACTTGGACCTAGATAATGAAATAAAAAGTTTATATTATGTTATGTTATGTTTGAACTTATTTCTTGTTTGAGTCTTATGCTTGTATTTCATTTTAAGACTTATGATAATAATATTTGCAATTTAAATATAGCGTTATGTGGCTGTGAACAATCTTAACCCTCACACCTCGACGTTTCCGCCGTCAAGGTTGGGGTGTGACATCACAAAAGGGCCCTTTCATCACCTTCCTAGAGACTTCAAGGGAAAGCTACACTCAAGGAAGTACTTTCCAAGAGACAAGTTCTTCTCATGCCTTTGTCTCTGCTGATGAAACCTCATGCAACTTTCTCTTCACTCTTGAAGATTTGGTCTGTATCCATCCAGATGATTTGGAGTATATGGAGATAGTCCAGCAAATGGCTCTTCTCACTTACAGAGCCAAGAAGTTCTACAAGAGGACATGGAAAAAGTTTCCAAGCAATGCAGCCAGTGGAAAGTTTGGACTGGATAAAAGCAAAGTAAAGTGTTACAACTGTAATCAGATAGGACACTTTGAAAGAGAGTGTAAGGCACCAAGGACAAATGGTGGCCAAGCACAAACCAGACCAAACTACACTGAGAAAGCCCCCCAGAATGAGAAGCCAAAGCAGCAAGCTGCAGTTGCTGTTGAAGAAGGAGGCTTTGACTGGAGCTTTCAGGTCGAAGATGCATCTCCAAACCAAGCACTCATGGCAGACCACGATGAAGCCAAGGGACTAGGATCTTGTGAAATAGTTCCTCCACACACAATCTTGTCTGTAAGATCTCCTAGGTGTGGAACTTGTGAAGATGAGCTTCCCCTCATAGATCCTGTGACTGAAGAGGATGAAGAGGAGATGGTGGAGAATGGCTCTGAGAAGAGTGAAGAAGAGCATTCTAAGAAGGGTCACCATCCCTCTGAGGAGAGCAAAGCAGTTGGGATGACCAAGTCAAGAAGAAAGAAATTGATCAGGAAGGCCAAAAGAAAGTCCAAAAGGGCTCAAAAGATCAAGGCCACCTTCAATTCTGCACAGAAACAAGTCTTTATCTCTGCAGGATTTGAAGTGGTAAAGGCTGAAGACACCAATTTAAACTCCATCAACAAGAGTTATGGTTCATGTCCAAATCAACCCATCATCAAGAAAAAGGCTGATCAGTTGTGCATCACTGCTGTACAACCTGAACCATCCAGCTCCAAAGGTAGTTCTATCCCCACAAAAACTGCCACAGCATCTGCAAAGATGAAGATAGAGAAGGAAAGTGATCAAGTTCAGCCTTGTTCACAAAGGAAAACTCCTAGAAGGAAGAAAATGGACTGTGTTATGTGTGGGAGTACTTTTCATCTTGCTAAAGATTGTGTTTACAATCCAAAGAGTACTCTTCACATGACCAAGAAAGAAACTTCTAAGAGTTTGGAAAAGAAGAAACCAGCTTCGGAAGGAAAATGTGTTTCCTTCGGAAGCTCCAAAATGAGGAAGAAGACAAGTGGAAACTTGCCTTCGGAAGAAAATTTGGTCCCGGAAGAAAGGAATACTTCCAAAGCACTGAAGCCTGCTGCAGTGAAAGCAAGATCTTCTGAAGGTCCAGTCATCAAAACTTCCGAAGTCATCAAAACTTCCGAAGTATTGAAGGTCAAGTCTAAGTTTCCAAAGATGGTGTGGAAGTCAAAGAAAGACCAAGTGCCTGAAAGTTCTTCATTAACATCAGCAAATGATCATTCTAGCATGACTATAGGATCAATTACTGTTGCATTGTCTTCAACTTCTTTTGATGAGCCCAAGACCAATGAGGCTTGGGTTTTCAAATGTAACTAATCATCTCTTTGTGCAGGAACAACTCAAGACAAATAGAAATATATGGATCATTGATAGTTGCTATTCCAGGCACATGACAGGCAATAGGTCACTACTCCAATACTTTGAAAGAATTGATGGATGACCAGTTGCTTTTGGAGGAGATGCAGGAGGTTACATTACAGGAAGGGGCAAGGTCACAAATGGTAAGCTCAGCATTGAGAAGGTAAACTTTGTCAAGGAGCTTGGGTACAATCTTCTGAGTGTATCCCAATTTTGTGATCAGAGTCATAACATGCTCTTCACTGAGCATGAGTGCATTATTCTCAGGCCCGGGGTGGTCATTCCTCATGAGCACATCTTGCTCAGAGCCCCCAGGAAAGGGAACATGTACAAGATAGACTTGCAAGAAACATCTCCCTCAGGAGAGGTTTCAAGCTTTCTGTCTAAAGCAAATAATGATGAATCATTCCTTTGGCATAAAAGAATATGCCATGTAAACTTTAAAAACATGAATAAATTAATTAAAAATGATTTGGTAACTGGAATACCAAAGAAAGAGTTTACAAGTGATGACCACTGTGTTGCATGCCTGAAGGGGAAGCAACACAAGGTATCTCACAAGCCAAAGGAAAGAAATTCCATCATTAATCCCCTACACTTATTACATATGGATCTCTTTGGCCCCACCAGTGTAATGAGTCTAGGAAGGACCTCTTATTGTTTGGTGATCACAAATGATTTTACAAGATTCACTTGAGTCTTCTTTCTTAGAACTAAGGATGAGGCCCCTGAGATTCTGAAGAATTTCATTTTAAAAAGTGAGAATCAATGTGATCAGAAGGTCAAAACCATAAGATGTGATCAAGGAACTGAATTCAAGAATCAAATCCTTGATACATTTTGTGATGTAAAAGGTATTACAAGACAATATAGTGCTCCAAGGACTCCTCAGCAAAATAGTGTTGCTGAGAGGAGAAACATGACACTAATTGAAGCTGCAAGAACTATGTTGTCTGACTCTAAACTGCCCATCACCTTCTGGGCAGAGGCAGTGAACACTGCTTGCTATGTGCAAAACAGAGTTTGAGTAGTTAAGACACATGGTAAGACTCCTTATGAACTTTGGCACAAGAGAAAACCTTTCATTGGTTTTCTCAGGTCATTTGGATGTCCTTGCACCATCTTGAATACCAAAGATCACATTGCCAAGTTTGCTGAGAAATCAAATGATGGACACTTTATTGGATACACTTCTCAAGCTAAAGCTTATAGAGTATACAATCTCAGAACTAGAGTAGTTGAGGAGTCAGCCAATGTGACTTTCAATGAGCACACTCCCAGTGTGAAAGGTTCTAGTCCGGATTGGCTATTTGATCTTGATTTAGTTACCAACTGTTTTAACGAATCTTGTGAGAATGTTTCAGGATCTACAGATATACTACCTACAGGTGATCCTGATCCAAGATTTGAGCTAAGAAGACCTTCTAGTTACATACCTTCAGCTCCAGTGGTAACTATTCTTGCAAATGAAGCTTCTACCAGCACATCAATAACAAATCCTGCTGATGCTTCTGGGGTGCCTTCAAATTCCAGCTTAGAGGCACAAAACTCAGAGGAATGAGCTTTAAATGTTAGAGAAAATGGTGGTGGTGAAAGTGATCAGGAATTTCTGGATGCTGATAACCACTGCATTGAAGACAACATCAATGATGTCACACACTCATTGGATCAAGTCAATCTTGATAAGTGTGCTGATGTGGAGGGTGAATCTTCTTTGCCAGATCAGAATTTTTCAAATTTAGATATGTCTTTGCAACTTGCTGTGATCCCTAAGCTAAGGATCCACAAGTCTCATCCTACCACAAACATAATTGGAGATGTTGATTCAGGGGTGAGAACAAGAGGACAAACACATGAAGCAAATGTTTGTCTTCACTCTTGTTTCTTGTCCTAGATAGAGCCAAAGAAAATTGATGAGGCTCTAAAGGATGGAAGTTGGGTTGAAGCTATGCAAGAGGAGCTGCTTCAATTCAAAAGGCAAAAGGTGTGGAACCTATGTCCTCTTCCTCAAGAGAAGACTACCATAGGAACCAAATGGGTTTTCAGAAACAAGAAGGAGGATAGAGGACTTGTCATCAAGAACAAGGCAAGACTAGTTGTTCAAGGATATACTCAAGAAGAAGGAATTGACTACACAAATGTTTTTGCTCCTGTAGCAAGACTTGAAGCTGTTCGGATATTCCTAGCCTTTGCTGCATCCAAGAACTTCAAGGTCTACAAACTTGATGTCAAGTGTGCTTTTCTCTATGGGGTGATTGATGAAGAGGTGTATGTCAGACAACCACCTGGGTTTGCAGATCGTGATCATTCTGATTATGTCTGCAGGCTTGATAAAGCTTTTTATGGGCTGCACCAAGCACCAAGAAAGTGGTATGAGATTCTATCTCAGTATCTCTAGGAATTCAGGTGAAGCAAGTTGACAATGGCATCTTCATAAGTCAGTCAAAGTATGTACAAGATATACTTAAAAGGTTCAACATGACTAATTGTAAGGTTTCTAAGACACCCATAGCCAGAAATCACTCCCTTGAACCTGATCTTGAGGGGGAGTGTGTTAATGAACATCTCTATAGGGTAATGATTGGGTCTCTTATGTACCTCACAGCTAGCAGGCCAGATATCATGTTTGCTACATGCATTTGTGCAAGATATCAAGCCAACCCCAAGATGTCACACCTGGTCATTGTCAAAAGAATTTTAAGATATCTCAAAGGTGCTCCATCACTTGCCCTTTGGTATCCAAAGAATTCTAACTTTAATCTCTATGCTTATATAAATAGTGACTATGGTGGTTGCAACATGACTGCAAAGTCTACATCAGGGGGATGTCAATTTCTTGGTGGAAGAGTAGTCTCTTGGCAATGTAAGAAACAATCCTATGTGTCTGCATCAACTACTGAGGCTGAATACATTGCTGCTGCAAGCTGTTGTGCTCAAGTGCTTTGGATTCAAAATCAGATGCTGGACTATGGATTCAACTTTAAAGAGACTCCTATCCACATAGACAACAATAGTGCTATCTCCATCACAGAGAATCCTGTGCATCACTCAAGGACAAAGCATATTAATATCAGGTATAATTTGATTAAAGATAACTTTGAAAAGGGATTAATCAAACTAGTCAAAGTTAACACAAATAAACAATATGCTGATCTGTTCACCAAAGCTTTTGATGAGCAGAGATTTAAATATATTGTATAAGCTATTTGGATGATTAACTTTGAATAGCTTTTCTTAAAACTTAATCATATTTATTTCTAAAACCTGTGTGTCCTAAGTTGTCTATTTTATCACCTTCATAAGCCCTTGTTTTTCTTTGGAAGAAAATCTTTTCAAAAAGACTTTTCTTAGATTTTTGAAAATCTTGATCTCTTCGGAAGATTTAAAATTACCTTCGGAAGAAAATTTATGTCTTAGTAAACAAATAATTGCTTTAGTGATTTTACATTCGGAAGAAATTTCTGAAATATCTTCCGAAGCTTAAAATCAACTTAAGTACTCTGTATGTTTTCAAAGAACAAGTTTCTTCCGAAAGCAATTTACCTTCGGAAGTTTTTATTCTCCTTAGAATAAAAATCTCTGAGTGTAAGTTCTCTTCCGAAGCACAATATTCAAAAAACCTTTGAAATATCTTCCGAAGCCAATTTGCCTTCGGAAGCTTTTTCTTCAGAATATCCGAAACAAATAACCTTCAGAAGATTTCTTGACTTCCAAGAAAACTACTTTTTGGGCAAAAGTAAACTACTTTTCAGAGGTGGGACCGACATCCGGATTTCAAAGTTTATCATCTTTTATTAACTTTGTCTCAAATCCTTTTCACATAAATACCCAACGGTTCTCCCCTCTTTCACTATCTTCCTCAATTACACTACTCCTTAAACCTAAATTCTCCCAAACCGTCTTTGTTCTTCATCTTTCTTCATCCTTAAGCTTCTAAAATGGCCAACCTAAACCGCATAAACAACCCAGATTTCTCCATACAACTTCACAGGCAACACAACCAGGTTGCTCTGTTAAGCTCTGAGAAAGATAAAAGTTTCTCAGAGATTTACCATTTCTTAGCTCCATCCAACTACTTCACCTCCCTAACCATTGATCCTACTTTCTATGAGGATCATCTGCTTGAATTTTGGAAGACCTGCCAAGAGGTCATTATGGATGGGGAGAAGGCACTGTCTGTCACAGTGCAAGGGAGGACAATCTTCATCACTCCGGCCATCATTAATACTCACTTGCAGCTAGATGAAGAAGAAGGTGAGTTGTCCTTCCCAAAGGAAGCTGTCAATCATTTTTTTGAGCAGATGGGCTATGAGGGAGATTTCTCTGTAAAGACCTTCAGGAAAGGGAAGGTCTCATCCTAGTGGAAATACCTACTTCATGTGGTTATCCACAGATTGTCAAACAAGCATGGAGGGTGGGACCAGTTTGTTTATACAAATTTACTTGCTAACTTGGACTCCTTAGTAGATATGTTCAACACATTCTCAACTGTGAACTGGGCTCACAGTTGAGGGAAATAGATAATGTTCTTAAATTAGGACAGATGAAGCCCGGCATCTTTAAAATTATAAAGAAGCCAACAGTAGGCTTCTCAGGGATGGAAACAGCCCTTGTCCCAAAAATATTAGAGCTCATTGCTCAAGGTGATAACCTAGCAACACAAGCTAGTGTTGAACCCACACCTTCTACCTCCCAACCACCAAAAAGGCCACAAATCACCCTCACCTACCAAAGAAAATCCAAACGAACCCCTGCTTAAGCTATTAAGTCTGTGCAGGCCCCTATATACTCACTCATACAGGAGGAAGTGGACATTAGAGCTCCCACTTCCCATGAGGAGCAAACCACTCCCATCTCTTCAACAATCAGGGATGAGGTTCCTCATGCTCACCCTGATGAGCTCATAAGCCAAACTGTCTTATGCCCTCACTCTGAGTCTCAACACTCAAGTGAACAACCTTTAGGGGACAGTTACCATCCCCAGCCTTTAGACTTATATCAACTCATTCCCAACCTCTCATTCTATACTGATGAAGACTTAGGTTTCAGTGGGTACCATGAGTCTATCTACTCTTCCCCTACTCAAAGAGAGATGAGTACTCCTGAGTCTCCTTTGTCATCAGTCACCTATCACTGAGGTGGATACTTCTGAACCTATTCAAGATATCCATATGGAAGAGGCTCTCACTTCTGCAAGTGATTACATCATTAAGACCTCAACCATGGCAACTCAGCCCATTGACACATCAATTGAGGATGTCAATGTGCAGAGAAAATCCAGCAGCCAAGAACCTGAGGCTGGTGGTGAGAGAGAGGACTTTGGTCCAATCATCTCATCCCCCAATGATTCTTCTGATGAAGATGAGGGGAATCTGAGACTAAAGGTGCAAAAACTATCAAAACATGCTCTTATTTAGTCTCTAAGGTTAGTCACCTTGAATCTCAGGTGACTACCCTGCATAATATGGTCAATGATCAACAACTTGAGATATCTTATCTCAAGGAAAAACTAGCTGAGAGACCTTTAAGAGGAGCTCAACCAGGAACACAAGAACATGTGAATGTGATTGACCTAACCTCTAGCTCACATATGCAAGAGAGTGATGCTACCAAAAAGAGGGAGAAAGTCATTACAATCCCAGAACCTGGGAGTTCTTCAGGGAGTATGGACATTGAGGATTCACCATCCTCACTTGCAACTGTTCATACTCAGCAACTTCCTCAAGTTCACATTACTGTGGACATTATAGACTCTATCATTAGGAGTCTCTTTGAGGAAAGGCATTCCAAGGGCTGTGTCATCTCCACCTCAAGGAACTTCAAACTACATTATTGGGTGGAGGTATGATGCTGATAAAAGACCCCTCATTCTTCACAGAGTTCAAGGGCAGCAAGAAGTATTCAATTTTCAGACCTTGAACTACTATGAAGGTCTTGACCTGATCAACATGCCACTTGTCAACCCAAGTCAATCAAGACAAGCTGACAGGTTAGCACTCAGGATTCAAGACAGAATTACTGAAAAGTTCAGCCTTAGAAGACAAAGGCAATCAGGTAATGTCATTGGTCAACTGGATGCTGAGGCACACCTTGAGATTAGCTTCAAAGGGAAAACCTTGGCTGAAGGCCCAGTGATAGAGCCTGAGAGCCCTGTCACACCAATAACTGCTTCAGAAATTCATTCCCTCAGTGAAACACCTGCTGGTGAAGGTGTCTCACAACCTCTCTCTGGCCAGAGCTTGGCTGCTACACCAAGCAATGAAGGCCAAAGCTCTCTCCACCCTGTGTCACAAAGGTCTGTGGGTGACAAAGAGAAAAGGATTCTAACTCCTGAGGAGATTGAGGAGGAGGAGAGAGAGAGGAAGAAGAAGCTAAGGGTAGAAAGTTCCTCTGGGTCTTCAGGCTTTATGCAAGCTGCAATCAGGGCTGCCCCCAGACCAAACACTCAAGAAGATGAGTTGAGGGCAGTCAGGATTACTTACCTGCAGACCATGAACTATGACATAGATGAGATTATATCTCTCCCCTTAGAGCAATTAAATGAACTGTCTGACATGGAAGTGTCAAGAGAGATGAAGGAAGCAGAGGATGCAAGGTTACGTCTCCAATTTAAAGAGGAGAAGATACAGAAAAGGTTATACAAGCATGCTCCAACTCTCTCCCCAGTTCAAGAAAGCCCTGTGCAAGAGGATGTGGCAGCTACACAAGAACCTCAGGTAGACAAGGAAACAGATAGGCAAAACATGATGATGCAGTCGGAAACAGAGAGATAGATAATTGAACCTGTTGATTCAACAAGAATACCAGGAACAATCCTTCTAACTATCGTTGATTCACAAAGAATACCGATAATCAGGGTTTACACTAACACACTCAGTGATAGAGAGAAAAACAGATTCTTTATAAAACTTGAATAATTCTTTCACTCATCTCTTACAAACATATAAAGAAACAAAACCAAATTCGAATGGGCCACAAAACATAAACGGGCCAAAAACTGGGCCAAATGCAAAGTCCAACAAAATGTAAAAATAAGACAAAAATTGAAATAACTCCTAAAATAGGCCGTTTTTGGGCCGAAACGATAGCGGTTTGTGAAACCGTGCTCCTCGGTCCAACGGTCGTTTTGACTGGTCGCGGGCCCAAAACGGAGACTTCTAGCCCAAGTTAGGGCCATTTCAGTGAAGCCCGTTTTGATAAGCGATCTTGGGCCTCCAAAAAGGCTAAAGCTTGCTCATCCACACTTGGGCCCACATCACATGATCAACTACATGAGTGCCACAGGTCTCTACCAGGCATCTGCACTTATTCCCTTGTCCTTCGAGTACATTGAGTTTGAGTATCTCAAACAGCTTGAACTTCAAGTGCTCAAAGAACAAAAGGCAATAAAGAAAAAGATGAGGGAAGATGCTGCAAAGTCCAGAGCTATCATCCAAAGGAGTATGAAGAAGTCTGCTGACAGAGAAAGGATGATGAGCTTCTTGAAGCTGTATGGATTCTCCGAAAGGAGACTTGGCCCTATGTCTCTATCCACAATGGATGAGCATATCAAGGTAATCAAGCAGAAGATTAAGAGTGGAGAGCTGATTGACTTACACTCCCCTCCAAGTCAAATCCCACCTGAAGTGGAGGTTAAGGTTGAACAACCTGAGATAACACAACCTGGACCTCCTGCTGAGCCTCAGCAAGCTTCATCTTCTGATCCACAACAGGGTCAAACTCCCTCTCCTTCTGAACCTGTGAGGGAGGAACACCCAAATGAGAAATACAAGGATGATCAACAAGATGTTGCAGACCAGTCTTCTCAGTTGAAGTCTTCTAAGAGGAAGAAGAGGATGGCTTCCAAACCAAAGTCAAAGAAGAAGAAGCCTGAATCATCCACCTCTACAGCTCAGGCTGAGTCAGATCAACCTGAGGAAGTGCATGAAGAGGCAGCCCAATCAACTCCAATTCAAGTGGCTCCTCTTGCAGCTGAGAGACCCATCTTATCTTGGAGTTTCACTACTAATCCAGAGAGATGGTATGTGATCAGAGATCAAGGTGTTGAGAATGTCTATACATGGTAAGACATAATCAACTTACCTCTGCATGATCTCTTTGAGATGAGAAGATATTATGAGAATCTGAGTGATCCTGACCATCTGATGAAGAAGGGTATGGTCATCATCATCCTGAAGACTACCAACATCTGAAGATCTTATAAATGTTTTGGTAGCATCAGCCTAGGGGGAGTTTGTAAGGATTCCTATAAGTCTGATGCAGCCAAAACATCCAAAGTCTCTCTGCATGCATGCACTAAAGAACAGAAGCATAAATGCTTCTGAAGTTTTACACCATGCACGAGAAATATTTTAAGTGTGGAATCTTCCGAAGCCAAGACCAACATCTTCCGAAGCCAAGACCAACATCTTCCGAAGCCAAAGTGAAGTCTTCCGAAGCTTCAAAGACAAAGTCTTCCGAAGCCAAAGAGTGAAGACAGATTTCTTCCGAAGACTTTTAGAGATATGCCTTTATCTGATGTACTTTACCATAAAGCTGGACCACCTTTCCGCTGCTACTCTGTAAAATCACCAACTTACATGAGTTGGTGAAAAGGTCCATGCTTTTGGTAACTGTACATCGAGGTCTTGAGTCTAATCTTTCTACTTTATGTACTTTTATCCTTTTTGTAATATATTAGGATGTGAGCTATGACATGTCATAGTTACTAGTCAAAAGACAAATCTGCCTTTTGACTCTAAATTTGATTTTGTAGTTGTCTAGTCAATTGTATCCAGCTGGCCTTCAAAGTATGGCCGGCTGTAGGATGTAGTATATGTATCTCAAGTACTTGTAACTTTCCTTTATGGTTTGTAACATTTGTAATAGAACTTGAGAAGCAATATACAACATTCTTGAAAATCAATTACTTGTGTTGTTTGTCATCTTGTTTTGTCTTATATTTACTTGTGTTCTTAGCATCTTTCATTAACAAGTTAACCAGTTCCCTATTTGATCTGTTAAGTGTTCTAAGCAACTCTCCTCATTGTGTTGTTGTGTTGTAAGTGCATACCCTTCACCGATCCTGCATTATATAATAGTAATTATCAACTTGGTTATGTATCATGCGTTGTACTATATGCATAGTGGGTTGTACCACTTCTTTTTTTACTCTTTAACTTTTTTATTTTAACCCAATACTTCTATATCTTTTTACAACTTAGCCCAAACTTTTTTTACTTTTAATTTTGGTCCCCTATATATTTTATATTTTAAACAATTTTCGTTTTTCGGTCAAAATTTTGCGAGTTAACACTCTGCAACGTGTATGTGTGGTTTAACGTTTTTACGATTATTTTTTTCCCATTTAACTACTCCGTGGCACGTGCTGGTCCTAGATCAACTTACCTATTGTTTTTAGATCTTTTATTTCCATCTTCGTGGTTTAACGATTTTACGTCTACTTTTTGTTCTGTTTTATTTTTTGTCTTTTTATTTTTTTAATATAAGCTTTGTTAGTATTGGTGTTCAGTAACGGTGATGTGTTATTGATGCTGCTAATTGTTCATAAATTATCAAAATGCATCCTTTAGTTTCATGCATTTACACTACACCCCTCAAAAAATAACCCAGATTTGGGCTAGCTACAGCTGCCGTATGCCTGTATCAACATTAGCTTGCCGGAATTAGCAAGTCTCATTTTGTTAATCACAGTTTAGCGATCGAAGGTGGAACTAATCGTTGAGTGCAATGGCATGATAGGCGATCAACAGCTGGAAGCCTTCTTCACTACGAATTGAAAGAACGAAAAACCAAGAATCTTTTCAATTTTCCCATTAGGGCTTGCGTTTGGAGCCCTCGTTCATCTCAATCAAGACATGTAAGTGTTGAATGCTCGTGGGTTTTGTGGGTATTGCCGATTGCATTAAGGTGATCTACTTGTTTTCTTGTATAGATTTGGAATTGTACTGGGTTCTGAAGATTATCAGCTTTTGATATGGCGTTCGTTAATGTGATCAATTGCTGTCTTGATTCGATTAGAGAAGTAAGTTCTTTTTGCCCATCGATTGTTGCTTTTGATATGTTATTATTATATTTTGTTTCTTGCTTTACTGGACCAGTAATTTGGTTATAATTCTCTGGGTATACAGATGAATCAAGCAATATGGTTATGTTGAGTTTTAGGATGTTATTATGGTTGTGATTGATGGTTATAGATTCTTGTTGTTTTAGAGTCACTATTGAAACTATACACTGTACAAGTAAGGCAAATTTTTTTTGCTTAAATTCATGCTGTTATAATGGTGGATTGGTGGGTGATTTGGTAGAGCATGAAAGCTGTAGATTTAATGCTAATAAATTTTTTGAAATTTTACAATGTAAAAGGTTGATTCTAATGAAAATTCAGAATTTAAGTTTCAATGTATTGGAGGGTGATAGTATGATTGCAGCTACTGTTGTTCTCCGCTTATCTGTATGCAACTTTCATCCCCTGTCAACATCTTCTTTGTTTTTATTTTGTCTTTTGTTCAGATATCCGAGGAACTTAAAGATGCTGTAGTTTATTTGGATGCGGGATGTACAGAAAGTTTCAAGTTTATTGGGGCATTCCCTATTCTATTGGAGATGGGTGTACTTGCTGTTTGCAGCTTGGAGAGCACGTCTTCTCTTGATTCAGTGAGTGATTTAATGCAATTTTCTGATAAAAATGTGGTTTTAGGTTTGTTGGCTTGCGGCTCCTGTTTTCGTATTTGATATGTCTTTGCATTCACGATGAAGTTTTCTTAGATTGTAGTATGCAAGTGCGTTGGTAACCTTTTCTACTCCTAGAATAGTAGTTATGGCTGTAATGCAAGTGTGTACTTGAAAAGAAGCCACAAACCATTATGCTTTGTCTTAGAGTTCATATCTCATGAGTGAACAAACTTAAATTTGCAATACTAGAATGTTATGAGCACATAGCCTTTTACGCTTATCATGCCATTTTTTTTCTTTTCTCTTGTTATGGTAATACTTTGGGATTTGAAGAATAATTCTGTAACTTTCTTTGCTTACTGTTTTAGGCAATTGGTTGGAATCAAAAGAGTGACATCCAGAAAAAAGTTGTATTCTTCACTTGCCGCCTTCTAAGTGATTCACATCGATACATTTTACGACGTCTAAGCACTCATAAACGAGTCTTTCAGTGCACTATATATACATCTATTTCAGAGGTACTACAGTACTTTATCATTGCTGCCCATTTGAATTAGTTAAGATACTTTCCTTGAGACATCTTCAGTATATACATCAACATGTGTTTTGTGTTTTCTTATGTTCTATTCTTTAGTTGATACACAAACTTCTACTATTTTCTAGTATCACATCTATATCTTTATTAGCCAAGTTTATCATGTTGGTGACACTTTCTACTTTTTATTTTACTTAAAGTTTTATGCCTTAGTTGATTTAATCTTCCACATGATATGATGAGTTAGTTTTACTTGAAGAACATATTCTTTCTTTTATGCTTTACTGTTCTAAGGACTTTATTTCCTGTTATAGTCTTGTCCTCAATCTTTCTCTCCAGTGCTTTCTGCATTCAGAATATGGCTGATAGGACTGATATCATGTCAATCGTAATTAAAAGCAATTAATTGACAATTGGATTCTCAATTAGTTGCTCTTTACATTCTCTTCTACTGTATTATATCTACGCCCGATGTGTTGTGGGCTCTGATCCATCTTGGGTCAGGCCCTAGAACAGCCGCAGGCATGCTGCAGAAAAAGGTTAAGGGCAGTCGGCCCTAACCCTAATCTGCCTGAACTTATTTTTGTTAAGTTTTTTATTGTCTTCTATTATAAATACTCATATATTGTACTCGTAATCTTTGTCTTGTAAGTATTAAAAAGAAACCCTGGTTCGTAGCCCGTGGACGTAGGTCAATCCTTGACCGAACCACGTTAAATCGCTGTGTTCTTTACTGTTTTGATTATTGTGCTTGTGTGTTGTGTGTTTGCTGATCACTATCGAATCACTGCTGTCTTTCTACTGCTGCTGCCGCCAACCTGCAATCAGCAATAGCCACCATTACAGCCACTGCAAAGGTGGTTGCTGATTGCATCGATAACCACCAGTAGCCACCATTACAGCCGCTGCAAAGGGGCTGTGCTGCTGCCGAGAACAGGCTGCTGTTCTTTCTGTTATTGTGCGCTGCTGCTCTTGTTTTCTGCTCTGTTTCTGATCAAAGAACAGCCACAAACACAGGTTCTGATTTTTGGTATTCTGTTCAGTTTGATTAGTTCAAGTCATTGGTTGTTTGGTTAAATTATTTCCGCTGTGTACTTACGTTTGTTACTACTATTATTGTTATCGTTATCTCATCATTCGTTTTAGAAATCAATTAGAAATACCAACAAGTTCTGAAGTCCTAGCCTTACTATTGTTATCCTCGTTACCTGAAAGCTGGTCAGGAATTGTTACAACAATTAGTAGTTCGTCTGGAAACATTAAGCTTAAGCTTGATGGAGTTCGCGACCTGATTATGAGTGAGGACATTAGAAGGAGGAGAACCGGTGAGTCTTCCAGTTCCTTGTTGAGTACTGAAGGCAGAGGAAGGAAGAATGAACGAGGTGGTAACAAGGGCCGATCTAAATCAAAGAGAAGAAGTAAATCAAGACCAAAAAAAGATATTACTTGCTGGAATTGTAAGGAGAGTAGGCACTTTAGAAGTCAATGTCCTAAACCATCAACATTTAAAGAAAAGAAAGAAGTTAACGCTGCTACAGATGATACATATGATGATACTCTTATCTGTTGCGTTGAGAACACTACTGAGTCATGGATTCTGGTGCTTTTTTTCACACTACCTTTAGCTCAAAGAAGATGAAGAATTTGAGAACATAAAACTTTAGCAAGGTTCGTTTGGATAATGATCAGACTCTGGTATTACTGGGATGGGAGGCATTGATCTGAAGACTCCTCTAGGAAATACATGGACACTGAAAGATGTTAGGGTAATTCCTAAGTTGAGGAAGATGCTAATCTCTATTAGGCAATTAGATGATCAAGGTTATGATGTGTTGTTCGGGGTGGACAATGGAAAGTCGTCAAAGGAAACTTGGTAGTTGCTTGTGGGAAAAAGAAAGGTACTTTATACATGGTTAAGGTACCAGCAGGTGACGTGAATGCAGTGACCAGTGGACCGAGTCAATCCAGTTTGTGGCATCGACGGCTTGGTCATATGAGTGAGAAAAGAAAGAAGATATTAAGACCAAAAACATTTAAAGAGTGAGAATTGTAAGGAGAGTAGCCACTTTAGAAGTCAATGTCCTAAACCATCAACATTTAAAGAAAAGAAAGAGGTTAACGCTGATACAGATGATACAGATGATGATACTCTTATCTGTTGCGTTGAGAACACTACTGAGTCATGGAATCTGGTGCTTTTTTTCACACTACCTTTAGCTCAAAGAAGATGAAGAATTTGAGAACATAAAACTTTAGCAAGGTTCGTTTGGATAATGATCAGACTCTGGTATTACTGGGATGGGAGGCATTGATCTGAAGACTCCTCTAGGAAATACATGGACACTGAAAGATGTTAGGGTAATTCCTAAGTTGAGGAAGATGCTCATCTCTATTAGGCAATTAGATGACCAAGGTTATGATGTGTTGTTCGGGGGTGGACAATGGAAAGTCGTCAAAGGAAACTTGGTAGTTGCTCGTGGGAAAAAGAAAGGTACTTCATACATGGTTAAGGTACCAGCAGGTGACGTGAATGCAGTGACCAGTGGACCGAGTCAATCCAGTTTGTGGCATCAACGACTTGCTCATATGAGTGAGAAAGACATGAAGATACTAGCAGAGAAAGGTAAATTCCCAGACCTGAAGAACGTAGAACTTGAAACCGGATTCTGCAAACCATGTGTGCTTGGTAAGAAGAAATGTGTTATTTTTGTGAAGATGGGAAAGACACCTAAGACTGAAAAACTTGAACTTGTCCACACTGATGCGTTTGGACCAACTCCATTGACATCATTAAGAGACTCTAGCTATTATGTTACCTTCATTAATGATGCGACGTGCAAGGTATGTGTTTAATTTCTCAAGAACAAGTATGATGTGTGTGATGTTCTCAAGAACAACTGCTTTCATTTTTTGAAAACATCAAACACATCATACTTCTTCTTGAGAAAATAAACTCATACCTTGCGCGTCGCATCATCAATGAAGGTAACATAATAGCTGGAGCCTCCTAATGATGTCACAGGAGTTGGTCCAAACACATCAGTGTGGACAAGTTCAAGTTTTTTAGCCTTAGGTGTCTTCCTCGTCTTCTCAAAAGTAACACGTTTCTTCTTACCAAGCACACATGGTTCGCAGAATCCGTTTTCAATTTCTACTTTCTTCACGTCTGGGAATTTACCTTTCTCTGCTAGCATTTTCATGCCTTTCTCACTCATGTGACCAAGTTGTTGATGCCATAAACTGGATTGACTTGGTCCACTGGTTACTGCATTCACGTCACCCGCTGGTACCTCAACCATGTATAAAGTACCTTTCTTTTTCGCACGAGCAACTACCAAGTTTCCTTTGACGACTTTCCATTGTCCACCCCCGAACAACACATCATAACTTTGGTCATCTAGCTGCCAATAGAGATTAGCATCTTCCTCAACCTAGGAATTACCCTAACATCTTTCAGTGTCCATGTATTTTCTAGAGGAGTCTTCAGATCAATGTCTCCCATCCTAGTAATATTCAGAGTTTGATCATTAGCTAAACGAACCTTGCCAAAGTTTCCTGTTCTCAAATTCTTCATCTTCTTTGAGCTAACGGTAGCGTGAAAAGAAGCGCCAGAATCCATGATCCATGACTTAGTAGTGTTCTCAACGCAACTGATAAGTGTATCATCATCTGTAGCAGTGTTAATCTCTTTCTTTTCTTTAGATGTTGATGTTTAGGACATTGACTTCTGAAGTGCCCGGTCTCCTTGCAATTCCAGCAAGTAATATCTTTTCTTGGTCTTGATTTACTTCTTCTCTTTGATTTAGATCGGCCCTTGTTACCACCTCGTTCATTCTTCCTTCCTCTGCCTTCAGTACTTAACAAGAAACTGGAAGACTTACCAGTGCTCCTCCTTCTAATGTCCTCACTCATAATCAGGTCACGAACTCCATCTAGTTTAAACTTAGTGTTTCCAGACGAACTACTAATTGCTGTAACAGTTCTTGACCAGCTTTCAGGTAACGAGGATAACAATAGTAAGGCTAGGACTTAATCATCGAATCTAATATCAATAGACGCTAGGCGAGAAATAATAGAGTTAAAGTTGTTAATGTGAGTATTAACAGAGCCACCTTCCTTCAATCTCGTGTTTACAAGTTCCCGAATTAGAAAGACCTTGTTGGTTGCGGACGACTTCTCATACATGTTAGACGGTGCATCCATAACGCCTTTAGCTGTTGTTTCCTTCAGAATGTTAAAGGCAACATTCTTTGACAACGAGAGTCTAATCACAACAACGGTTTTCCTATCAAGTGCAGCCCAATCAACATCTTTGGTATTTTCAGGTTTATCACCCAACAGTGTTGCACTCAAATCTTTTTGAACAAGTAAGTCTTCGATCTGCATCTTCCACCATCCAAAATCGACGCCATCAAACTTCTCGATTCTCGTTTTACCCTCATCAGCCATAATACCGGAGATCAAAGGATGACATCAACCTGGCTCTGTTACCGCTTGTTAGGTATTACGTGTACGCGGCTGACCCGAGGATTCGGATAGGGAAAAGAAATCAATACCATACTACGACTCCGACCTTAAGAACTTATCGGTATTTCTAAATGATTTCTAAAACGAGTGATGAGATAACGATAACAATAATAGTAGTAACAAAAGTAACTAAGCAGCGGAAATAATTTAACCAAACCAATAACTTGAAACTAATCAAACTGAACAAATACCCAAAAACAGAACCTGTTTGAAGGCTGTTCTTTGATCAGAAAAAGAACAGTAAACAGCACCAGCAGCACACAAAACAGAACAGAACAGCAGCCAGTTCACGGCAGCAGCACAGCCCCTTTGCGGTGGCTGTGATGGTGGAGGCTGGTGGTTTATCGGCTGCAAACAGCAGCCCTACAGAAGGCTGTTGGCGGCGGCAGTAGACAGCAGCAGTAATGCTGTTGTTCTCGGCAGAAAAAACACACACAATCACATGAGCACAGAATATTAATCAAAGCAGTAAAGAACACAACGATTAACGTGGTTTGGTCAAGGATCGACCTACGTCCACGGGCTACGAACCAGGGTTTCTTTTTATTACTTTCAAGACAAAGATTACAAGTACAATATGTGGGTATTTATAATAAAAGACAAATTAAAACTTAACATAAATAAGTTGAGGCAGATTAGGGTTAGGGCCGACTGCCCTTAACCCCTTTCTGCAGCTTGTCTATGGGCTGTTCCAGGGCCCGACCCAAGATGGATCGGAGCCCACAACACAACACCTCCAACCTGCAATCAGCAAGGCTGCTGATTGCCATCGATAACCACCAGCAACCACCATTACAGCCGCCGCAAAGGGGCTGTGCTGCTGCCGAGAACAGGCTGCTGTTCTGTTCTGTTTTTGTGCGCTGCTGCTATTGTTTTCTGCTCTGTTTCTGAACAAAGAACAGCCACAAAACAGGTTCTGTTTTTGGTATTCTGTTCAGTTTGATTAGTTTAAGTTATTGGTTGTTTGGTTAAATTATTTCCGCTGCGTAGTTACGTTTGTTACTACTATTATTGCTATCGTTATCTCGTCACTCGTTTTAGAAATCAATTAGAAATACCGACAAGTTCTTAAGGCCCAAGCCGTATTATTGTATTGATTTTTGTGCCCTATCCGAATCATCGGGTCAGTCGCGTACACGTAATACCTAACACCCGAGACCTCACTATAAACTTTCGATTCTTCATTAATGTTACATATTTCCATTGAGTAAGTTGGGAAGCCAAAGCAACAAAGCATTGCACTGCATAGTAAATTTTAACGTTTGAATATGCCTATTGTTGCTTATGTATTTTTTAAATAAATTCGTAGTTGGGTCTAACTGGCTTTAGCTAAAATGTGTACACCAGTTTAACCTTTTAAGTTTTATCTATACCTTCCATGCCGGCATGTTCTTATCAAATTATATTTCGTTGTGAATGTCCGGTTCTTGTTTTCTGGAAAAGGTTTCTAATCATATGATATGCTAGATTTACATAATATAATATTTGTCGTTTCATCTATTGGACCATCAACAAACTGAACATAGATGTTTTCTGGAGATCATTTCTAATAGGTTAGCTCTTTCTAGAACCATATATTCTATCTGTTTGTTTAAGCTCTAAATTTTCTTTCAATATTCAGACTGTCTAGAAAACTACCAACATATCATGGTTAAAGCATAGGCTTTCATCATGTCCAAATGCCACAAATGATTTTAGTTTGAGCCTTCCTCATATACATCATAACATTATTGGGAAGTTGGTAATGGTGTAAGCATGTATAGTCTTATTTGATAGAATTATGTTGTTTAAGTAGTGTTAAGTAAATTGGTTATATGAAACCTACATGAAGTGTAATTCAATGAAGATAACTTACATTAAAACGAAATGCACTAGTTAGGTCATTCGGTGATGGTGAAAACATAATTTTTCATTTTCATACCATACACTTCCTCTTTGTTTTCCTTATTGAGTCGGGGGTCTCCTCGGAAGCGGTCTCTCTATCTCCCAAGATAGAGGAAAGACTCGCCACCAACTACCCCTCCCAGACCCTGCTCTTGAGTGGGATTTTCTGGGTATGTTTGTTTGTTTGTTTGTTTACACTTCCTCTTTGAATCCTTGTTTCTTTATTTGTAGTACATAGCAGCCAATGTGTGAATGTGATGGATTTTAGTTTTGACATTTTCTCTTTGAATATCTACCATTTTGCTTTTGCAGATAGGTCATTCAGCCTATCCTGATTCACCTTTGGGACCAGATGCTTATCATGAATATCAATCCTTACTTGTCCAAGATTATGAGGAACTCATGAAGAAAAACAATCTAAGCTCTACTACTATACACACACATAACACGGGGAATCTTGTTCCTGAAGATGAGGAGGGTTGGTTGCAGCTTACCCCCCGTGCAGAGGACGATACCCCTAAATCACCATCCTTTTCAATAGGCCATACAGGACAGAAACTGATTGCTTATGTGCATCACTTCCCTTTGATTCTCTGCCCTTTCTCTCCAAAATTCTTTGTGTTACCATCAGAGGGGTCAATTTCCGAGGCATATTTATCAGCTGACCAAGAGGATTCCATTAGCTCTGGGTTACCTCCATTAAGTACTGGCACAATTCATGATGGTGAGGATGTACCACCTGGCGTTGCTCTTACAGCACAGTTTCTTTATCATCTCACAACAAAGGTATGCATTCATTCAGTTATATGTTGTCATAAATTCAACACATGCGTCTATCTATCTTTATTGATGTGTATTTGTTTCTAATACTTGTAGATGGACCTGAAACTTGAAATATATTCGCTGGGTGATTTGTCAAAAACCATTGGGAAGCTTATCACAGACATGTCTAGTCTTTATGATGTTGGTCGGCGTAAACGATCTGCAGGGCTATTGCTTATTGACCGCACAGTTGACCTTCTTACCCCTTGTTGTCATGGAGATTCTCTTGTTGACCGGATCTTTTCATCTGTACCACGTAAAACCCGCGCAATGGCAAAGGGTTCACAAAACCAACCAAACCTACTGCGTGCTCCACTTGATGTTCAGATACAACTGGCAGATGTTCTTAGAGAAGTCCCACCAAAGACAAATGTTCAGCTTTTTGAAGCTTTTTTACAGGGGTGGAATTCTTATAATTCAGCTACACAAATAAATTCATTAGTTAGTCTTGGTGAGGATTTTTCAGAAAATGAGCTGCTTAGTGGGTCCTTAGTCTCGACAGAAAGCTTTAATGGCACACCATATCTGGAATCTATGCTTGATAGAAGAACAAAAGACGGTACTATATTGATCAAGAAGTTGCTTCAAGAAACACTGCGTAAAGAAAAGATCTCTATGAATCCAAAAACGGATTTGCAACTTATGATTAGAGCTCTTGCTAAAAGTCAATCATGTTTCATGCGTAACAAAGGAATTATACAGCTGGCAGCCGCCACCTCATATGCTATGAGTGAAAAATATCGTGCTAAATGGGATTCATTTATGAGTGCCGAGAAAATACTCAATATAAGCGCTGGAGACACAAGCCAAAACCTTTCTTCACAAATGTGTGATATTATTAACAAAAGTTGTTTCGGAGAATCTGAATCATCACAGGGGCTATTTTCAGTTGAAGACGCGTTGCTGTTAACAGTAACGGGATATATATTGGCAGGAGAGAATTTCCCGACTTCAGGTTCAGCTGGTCCTTTTTCTTGGCAAGAGGAACATTTTCTTAAAGAAGCTATCGTGGATGCAATTCTTGAAAATCCAAAGCTGGCAAAATATAAGTTTCTCCATGGTTTATTTCCTGATCTTGAAGCAAATTTGAAAAAGAAAAAAGATGGGGGAGTTACAGAAGAGCCCTCGAAGGCCGTAGAAAGTGATGACGACGACCAGTGGGGAAATTGGGGTGAAGAAGAAGAAGATGCTGACAAGAATACGAGTAATGATAATGTCTACAGTGACATGCAATTGAAACTAGAGTTAAGGGATAGAGTTGATAATCTTTTTAAGTTCCTTCATAAATTAACGAACTTGAAGGGCAATAAAGGAATTAGAGACATGACATTGAGCTTGGAAAATAGCATCGGTGTCGATGACCCATATTCTAGAAAGGGATTACTGTATAAACTATTAACAAGAATACTAAACAAATACGATGTACCTGGTTTGGAATATCATTCATCTACCGTTGGTCGCCTCTTTAAAAGCGGGTTTGGAAGGTTCGGCTTGGGACAGGTATGCAAATGATCACACTTGATGCTTCTTCAATATCTTTACTTCCACATTTAATATAAATATTAAATATTCTTTTTGAATTGGGCAGGCAAAACCAAGTCTCTCTGATCAAAATGTTATACTAGTTTTCGTTGTGGGAGGCATGAATGGCATTGAGGTCCTTAACCACTCATCTCTTCTGTCATTGTTTATTGTTGTATGCAAAAATTTACACCTGACAATCTCATCACTTAACATAAATAAATGGGTTGATTTGGATAAGTTTTATAGCTAAATGGGTTGATCTGAGCAACTCAAATTATACAACAGGTTAAAACGGGTCACTCCTATAGGCTAGCTAACTTAGAATGGCGCATAATGGGTCACTCCTATAAAACTAGCTAACTTAGAACGAGTCCAAGTGGGCCAACAGTATAATTCCTTAGCCACCCCATCGTCATCACCGCCACCTCCACCATCACCACCGTTGCTGGCGTAACCTCCACCATGACCACCACCTTCACTCACGTTGATACTCTTTTCTATTTTCAACCCAAACTCAGTTTGACCCATTAGCTTATCCGACTTGCCCGTTTTGCTAGGTTGACAGATATTGATCTTATTTTTTAAATCTTTATTTATTTGTATCTGATAATATAAACCTGGTGTGTATTGAAGGTAATGGAAGCTCAGGAGGCATTATCTGAAAGTGGAAGAGGGGATGTAGAAGTCATTCTTGGTGGAACAACTTTTTTAACTCCTGCAGACATGCTTGATTTACTTTTAGGTGATCCTAGTTGCATTTGATCTACATAACAACACTTCGGTTTCTGTAAAATTAAAAAAATCCCGTACAGTTATATATATAAACATACGTTTCACATTTTCATAAGTGAATCGAATGATTTTACGCCTGCTCTCCTAACTTCTGGTCGTTAAAGTCTGTTGTAGCTTACTATGGAAACTAGTATATTCATTTATATGACATTGGGTATCTGATGGTGTATTTATTATTCAGGTACTATACAAAAGAACCTGGAAAGATATGAACATTGTGTAACTAACTCTGCATTCTGGTGTTTAAATGAATGAAAAATAAAAAAGAGAAAATAAAGGTTAGGCAAGAAAAAGGAAAAAAAATATTTGTTTCTCATGATAGAAAGTTATACATGTTATAATTTAACAATAATTATAACCAGGTTATTCAAATAACTAAAGGAGTTTAAAGAAAGTTGTAGATAGGGATAATAAGAAATATATAACTTTTGAATTTACTTAAGATTGTACATCTTTCTCATTACTATGGATGTGGTATTTATACTACAAATGCATGTATTCTTTGATAGATAACTATTTAGAAGTCAATTAGTAAATAATTTTACTCTTTAGGCTTTGAAAAATCACATTCAATAATTCATGATATTTCATAACAATATAATTTTTCTGTTTATTTTCTTTCCTTTTGGAAGTAGAGGTAATGGTGTGATTGGATAAAAATTAGGGCCATTGTAC
Source organism: Flaveria ramosissima (assembly GCA_025215565.1). Lineage (NCBI taxonomy): Eukaryota > Viridiplantae > Streptophyta > Magnoliopsida > Asterales > Asteraceae > Flaveria > Flaveria ramosissima. The sequence continues at coordinate 38,644,915 of CM046032.1, read as the reverse complement.
GGGTTGAACCTGACACATATTTTAAAATTATGTCATGTAAATATGACATGAATATTTGAGGTTAACATTCATGATCCATTTGATACAAAAGAAAATTTATTTTTCTTTGTTTTCCATATTAATGCTTAAAATTTATCAATTTATGACAAAAAGCACAAATGTATATCAAATGGTTACTTTTAAATTATTGAAGTTCAATATTTAATTTTTTAATGTGGCATAAAATACCCAAGTATTTAAAGTTATGACATAAAAATGTTTTAGAAAGTAATTGACTCGTAAAGCCGTCAAGTCAAACCAAAACAATATGTAGCTAAAGGTATTCGTGGCTTTGATCTGAAATTGTTCATTTGTTTCGTGTTTGCTAGCAACATAACAATGATGAGTGCAAACATTTACAAAATGTATTGTTTGTTAAGTGCTTGAAAAGAGATTGCATTGTCGTATTAAGTATTAGATTGCAAGTATGAAAGTAATAAAAAATATATTTAGAAGAACTGCTTATCAGCTTGATATTATTTGCTTAATTCAAATAATTTTCATTTGGCATAACAATTGAATCAATTGTACAATATATAAGAAAGTCTTATAATATGAAAGCTAATTAAGTTTCTCGAAATGAAACCATATGAGAAGACAACACATATAGTGCTGCTACATGGGAGGACGTTGAACACAAGGTAGCAAGAGGATAAAATACAACAATATTGTAAGGTTATGAGTATTGGTAGAAGATGGTGGTGGTCATTGAATTTTAAAAATTATATGATTCTCATGACTTTGATTTGTATCAAGTAACTAATATAATATAATATTAAAATATTTTTAGATTTTGCAATGTTAAATAATGATGGGGTATCACCCAAAATACGATACAAATCGAAGGAACAAGGGGGAGACGTGCAACACAAAAAGTCTAAGCTGCGGGTCGTATGAATAGCTCTTGAAGCCGCAACTCAAACATGGGATACCAAAGTTTATTGTTACTGATGGAAAAACACCCCATGCATCGAGGCGCTAGGAATGACAAGAACAACCACAGCTCGTTAGGGGTACTACCCATCCGCGGCTCAGACACACCATTTCATAACAATTATAAAGACCTGCTCAAACCCAACTCATCATTTATATACTATAACTAAAAGTTTTGGTGACAAAATATGGCAGCTGATTAAGAGGCCACGACTGTGGCTGGCATCAAGAGGAATCCTTGGGCCGCGACTCAACACAAGAAAAAGGAGTATTGAGGTCTAATTCTTAAGGATTTTGAAGTAGCTAACAAAAGGTAACTTTGAAGTAAAGGGAAATATTCAGTGGTTAGTAGAAAAATATGACCAGATCACAAAACAACAAGGAACAAAAGAACAAAATATTCCTATGGACAATGATACCATAGATAGAAGGAAGGTAGTAGTAACAAAAGCAAAGTCAACTATAGGAGACAACAAACATTGAAATCGTATAGAAACCCTTTACACCAAATAGATAGATTTCTCTGACCAAGAAAGTACAGTTCAGATGGTTGACCACAAGATACCCAGAGGAATCCTAGAGTTGCGGCTTGATATAAGAAAAAGGAATATTAAGGTCCAACACTTAAGGATTTCGGAGTAGCGAACAAAAGGTAACTTAGTAGTAAAGGGAAATGTTCATTGGTTAGTAGAAGAATATGGTCAGATCAAAAAACAACAAGGAACAAAAGAACAAAGTATTTTGATGGACAATGACACCATAGATAAAAGGAAGGCAACACTAACAGAGGCAAAGTCAACTATAAAAGACAACAAACATTGAAATCGCATAGAAAAACTTTACACCAGATAGACATAGAACTCTCTAACTAAGAAAGTTCAGTCCAGATGGTTGACCACATGATACCTTGAATAAAATCGTTATTTTGGAAGTCTTCCTTCCACATACACTATAAATACCACTTCAAAGCACCAGGTAAGGACACACTCTCACTCCTTAACTCTCTAACTCTCCAATTCACTGAATTCCTTTACTTCCCCAACCAAGTATACTTATTCTCACACGGGAGGGTGGTCACGAGGAGAACATTCTTGCAGGATCGGGTTTTGTCACTTAACACTTGGATTTCTCTCAAACTCACTTATACTACACTCAGATCAAATGAAGTAGAATCTCTTTTAAGAGTTGATAATAATATAATAAGTAGCAAAGAACACAAGGAAATAATTTTCAAGGCACTTGTATATATTACTTCTCAACTCAAAGTATTACAAGACTCTTACAAGCATGAAACAAGAGTTACAATGAGAAACTATATATACTAGATCCTACAGCCGGATATACTTTGATACCAGCTGAAAACCTAAGACTAAAGCATATACTACAATTATAAAGTTAAGATATCTTAGATAAAGTATTATCTAAGATATGGTAGTCATGACATGTCCATGACTTACCTTTTGTCACCAACTAAAGTTGGCAACTGTACTAACTGATAAAGGTAAACAGTAGAATAAAGTATGGTCAACTACATGGCTTTTGAGAAAACGCCATGCAGTATCTCAAAGGTCTGCAGCGGAGTGTCAGAGAGACCATACTTATGTCCACGGGATAATAGTAGTGTCTTCCGAAGGTAAGTTGGCTTCGGAAGAACAAGTTCTTCCGAAGCCACTTATACTTCGGAAGAGGCTTCTATACTTCCGAGGCTTGAGGACTTCTTTCATACTTCGGAAGTTGACTTCTGATCTTTCACTCTAAGTCTTGATCTTCGGAAGTGAATACTTTGTCTTCGGAAGTTGGAGTTTTTCCTTCGGAAGTTGATCTTACACTTTGTCTACGGAAGAACTCCTTTTCCTTCGGAAGTTCCATACTTAGCTTCGGAAGTCCTTTATTAGTTGCACCAAAATAGTCTAAGTGATTTGGTTTTGGTTGCACCAGCCTTTCTAGATCCAATAATTCTGCTTATGGCGAGACTCATGGTTTTATATTAGTTTTGCAGCCCTAGTCCAGATTAAACCTCAGTCTGAACCCAAGTGGTAGCCACACTCCTGCACTGCTCTTCGATCTTAACCCCTTGGTTAGGATTCATGCAGCAACAGATAGCTTTCTAATAACATACTAGACATTAAGAAATGCACACAACAATATTGAACCATGGAAAAAAAACTGGTGTGGAAATGTTTTTAATAAAAACAACTATCATTTCCCCATGCGTTACGACAGAGCCTTGATAATGTTCAAAACAACTATCAATGCCCCAAATATGTTGTGGCTTTATATAATAAAAACGAAACCGTTAAAAAATGTATTTTCAAATATTGATAATACATACATGCCTGAACTAGAAATTTGTTAGAAGAACTCAAAAAATAAAATTTGAATTAAACCAAAAAATTAAAGATTTTATAAATCTATAAAAGATAAAAAAGAAGTAAGATGGGGCTCGAACTCGAAGAGGCTTCTTTAAATGGAGCAAGAGTGCATGACAACAATTTGATCTAAGTAATTGCTATTTATTTCAAATAGAAATTATTACCCTAATATTAATAAAGCAAGGTGATGAATAAGAACTTATTTGTTTTTTCTGGGTGTTGACTATGACTCTTTTATGAGGTTCCATATTTGACCTTACTGTGTTCCTTTTTTCATAGTTTTTTTGCACCGGGTTTTAGGTAGAGATTATAGAGTGGGTGGCCACCACCATTCAAGCGGTGGCTGTCCAAGCGTCGATGGTTATTACCATTGGCAAAGCCAACCTCGGCTGTTGCCTTGTACATCAACGCCATTACCAGTGGTGGATATTTCATTTTGTCAGCGACGACTATAGTAACAGTTGGCCTCCATGTTGCTGGTGATGTTGTCGATGGTGATGGTGGTGGTGGGTGGAGATGGTGTCGATGTCAGTTGCCATGCTACCTCCCATTTTAGGTTGAGGTAAGGTTGATGGTGGTGGAAATGGTGGTGGTACGACCACCTCTGCTGTCTCTTCCCTCATGATTTGTATGTTACCCTAGTAGGGCTTTCTGGTCTGCTTGTTGGTCGTCGCTATGGCGTTCTCCGGTTGAGCACTCTGGCGTTATGTACCGTGCGAGCCTATATACTCCTTGAACTTGTTGATGATGATGACCCATGGCTCATCTAAGACTTCACGTTAGTGCTTCTGGGTTTGAAATGTGGTTTAAAACCCTAACCGATGTTTGACCTTGAATGCCTATTTTCTGGTTTATCTTTGGTCTATGAAGTTGGGGTTTTTTCGGGGTCAAATATCACAACCCGACCCCTGGTCTGCCCTCCGATTTGGTTTTGTTGTTGGGTGATTCATTATGTTGATGATGCTAAGATTACCCTACTTGAGAAATCGTTAATGTTTCGATTTTGACTGGAGAAGGAAGCAGGACGGCTGTTGATCGTTACCGGACCTTTGATTCCATGTGCTCTATGTTTCGATTTACTTCTATCTCTTTTGGTTTTAGTGTTTCTTACCTAGCCAGAGGCTTGCTTTATCAGTGCATGCGGGTTGATAATGATTATTTTGTATTTGCCTGAGATCTATAGTTGACCCTGATTGTTTTGTATTACAGACCGTGATGCACCTCCGCCATTTGGTGTGGTAAGTTATGTTGCAGCCATGGCAGAGATCTTAGCCTCGGGTTAGATGATTCAATCGTCATTTAGCACCCTTTATGGTGGAAGTTGTGTGCTTATCATTTCTATTTTTGCATGCATATTAATTTCTTTAATGAGGAACATATTATTGTTTTGTGTTTATGATGGGCCCAATGATTATGTTGTGGGTTTATTGTTTAAGAGTGTAAGGTGGTCATGATAGAGTGGTGATTGTGAGTCTGCGTTTATCTGAGCCTAGCTTCTGTAGTTGTTGGTGCGTTGCCTGATGTTATGGGAGGTTATGGTTGAAGACTGAATCTAACAATTTGGTTAAATTCTTCTTCGAGACTTTTTACACCATCTCGAATGTTAGTAAGAGATGATGGTGAATATGTGTTATGTTTGTAGTTTTGGCTTGGTAGAAAGTTGTTTGCAGCTACAAGACATCTCTGAGCCTTTTAAAACATACTGAAGAAATGTCCAACGTGCGTGTTAGAATACACTTAGTTTTAATATAAAATAGGATTGTAGTGTTACATATTTTCGTTTAATATATAGCATGATATATCTATGAAACAAAACTAAAATTAATAGTGATTAACGAAACATATTTCTAATAAATGATAATTGGATAAATTTTTTTTTATAATTAAATAACATTTTTAACATATGATAAGACCATCATATTACAAGGGTTTCATGTGGTGTTATTAGGACATCCATTAGTTATTAAGATATCCTATCTCTTTTAAAAATGTGTATATAAATAGATACAAAGAGAAGAAGGATGTTTCTATAAACCAAGTGAATATGTAAATAACGAAAGCCTGAGACACTCATGCTATGAACTCTTACTACACCACGAAATCCAACAATCATAATATGGCATGTCATGCTAGAGCACGGTGTGCGTGCCCCGACCACCCTTATATACATCATAAACTTTTAAAATTTTTAAATTTTATAAAACAAGGGTTTTCATTACATAAAAATATACCCTCTTATAAAAAACATCACCCCAACATCCATACACATTGTATGGAGGACCAAAAAGGTAGAATAATATGTCTATCGACTCGTATAGTTATACGGACCATATAACACGTCACTAGTGGATGGATAATAATACACACTGTTCATTTAAAAATCCAGAAGTTATACTAAAACAAAGAGTAAATTACATAAGAGGTCCATATGGTTAGGTCTGTTTTTACTTTGGTTCCAAGGTTTGAAATACTACAAGGTCGGTTTAAATGTTTGAAAAAACATACCATAAATGGTCTTGTCATGGCCGTTATCTTTTTTTCGTTAAATGTCTGTAAAATGACCAAAATACCCTTAGCTTTAAAAAAATTAATAACTTTAATTTAACTAAATATACATATGTCCCACTTGACATTAAACAATACACCTTACCGCCAACCATCTCTGCCTCCCCAACCACTGCCGGCTGCCTCACATCCCACAGTCGGTTGATGAGTCCCATATCTAATTTTAATTTTCTTTAGGTTAAGAGAGCAAAGAAAGAAAAAGGGGTGTGATGAGTCCCGTATCTAATTTTCTTTTTATTATGATTTTAACTTAGGGGCATTTTAGTCGTTTTGAAAAAGTTAATAGAAAATTTAATGACCATCTATGATGAATACTTTTTTTGTTACGTTCGTAAGTATCTTTGAATCGGATTTATAAAATTTTAAACCTAGCGACCAAAAATAAAAATAAAAAATTACCAACCACAAGAACCTTTCATGAATTAACTCTAAAACAAACAACAAAGAAACACAATGTTTTATATCTTTATTATTATACAAAGTGACCCATTATTACACCACCATCACATCTTTTCTTTTCTTTGAAATCACACTTTTGTCTACTCAACAAACCGAGAATCTTTTTCTGTTTCCCGCGCCAGTAGACAACACAACATGACGGTGCTCCGTCAGACATACCGGAGACCCATTCACCTCTTCTTGTCTTCTTCTTCTTCTTCTTCCATTTTCATGTCTTCTTCATCATCTCAACACACCACTTATAACACCCCAACATTCCAACATTAGGGCTCCAAATCCCCCATGGATCCACCTCCAGACGACTACAAAAACAGAGCCCGAACAGCACTCTTCGTAATAATGGCCTTTGCGTCCTTTACCCTCGCTCTATTGCTCCTTGCGTTTAGCTACTACTGCTATTTGCGCAACAAACTTTCCAATTTGTTGAAAACCCCTAAAGGTCTGTGTAATGTACTGATGTATCACTTCATCAATTTCCTAATTAAACAGTCTTTTAACCTAATGATATGATTATTGATGAATATTGTGAGGATGGGTTGTTTTTCTTTTTTAAAAAAATCTTTTTTTTTTGTTTTATTTATTTCTGTGAAATTGTTTGTTTTTTTGGTTTTGTTTAGATGGGATTGGGTCTGGTGATAAAGGGAATGATCAACGTAAGACTCGAATTGTTACTGAGAAAGGGCTTCAAGTGTTCACGTTCAAGCAGTTGCTTTCTGCAACTGGTGGGTTTGGGAAGACTAATGTGATTGGGCAGGGTGGGTTTGGGTTGGTTTATCGTGGAGTGCTTCAGGATGGGAGAAAGATTGCTGTGAAGCTGATGGATCAGGGTGGGAAGCAGGGAGAAGAGGAGTTTAGAGTGGAGGTTTGGTTTCTGTTGTTATCTTAACTGTATTATGCAGTAATGTAGTATTTGTACTATAAGAAAAAGAAGCACATGATCATCATAATGAAAGATTTTCAGTTGTCCAAAACTAGAACTTGAAAGGAGCATATTTTGTTTTGTTAATTTGTGCAGGTAGAAATGCTGAGTAGGTTACGTTCACCGTATTTACTTGCTTTGATTGGTTACTGCTCGGAGAGTCATCACAGGGTGTTGGTGTATGATTTTATGGCTAATGGTGGTCTTCAAGAGCATTTGTATCCAATTAGAGGTATGTACTTGCTATCCTAATATTCTTCACCTAGTGATAGAGGAAGTGACTGCCAGACTAAGTCTTGTTGTTTTCCATTTATGCCAGTTTTTCAGATTCTATCTTAAATTTTCTTTAGATTTGAAATTAATGGTTGAATGCTTGTTCTTGATAGCACCAAGAAAGTTGAGAAACTATTGATGGAGGAAACCACATTTTTTAAAGTTCAACCTATCAATGTTGATTTTGTTATGTGGCATATTTTCCGTACCATACATTTTAAAAGTAAATTGTTACTTACCAGAACCAAAGGGCCTATGGCCTACTAGTACCAAGGTGTTTAAGTAAGGGGTGTCTCATCATGTGCTTAAAGGTTCAAGCCCCATGGTGGACGAAATTTGTAGATTTAGTAGTAGGATTAAAGGGTGTGTGAGCTACCTGTCCTAAAAAATGCTACTTTAAAACCCTAAAGTGGGATTGTCTAATAGTAGCAGTCATATGATTCACTGCTTAATAACATATACTTTAGACTAAGCTTGAGACTTTGAGTTGCATCATAGGATGCTATCATGATCAGTACTAGTTCCCCACTATTTAACTAATTAAGGTGTTCATCCATGAGCTTTGGGTACATAATTTCAAGGTCTTACATGCACTGCTGTATTCTCTGCTTAAAGTGATTGACCAGAGAAACCCATTGTTGTTATCTTCATGCACTTTGGTCATGGATGGGAACTTTTGGTCAAATAAAGTAAATGAAGTTGCTACTTATATACAGTGATGTCATGATGTTATAGTTAGTGGTTTGAGTAAGATTAACCATAAAGATCTCCTGTATAAAAATTCCCATATGATGTTATGCTAGTGCATAAGACCATTGTTTGTTCAAATATGTTAATCTGGGTGTTAGTTTTGCATTAAGATGCAGAATCTGAAAATCATGTGGCTTACGTATTTTCATTTGTACATCAGGCACCCTATTTCTGTTCATTTTGTTTCGCAAGAGAATATTGAGTAAAATGAAGTAACTGAATCCAAAAGTATATTAGAAACGGAACAGCAAAACTAGTTCAAAGGAACGATACATCATTCCCCTAATGTAGTCTGATCGTTTCCTAATTAATTAATTTTCTTGCTAAACTCACAATCACAAGTGTTCATTGGCATGACTAACTTAAGAATTAAGATCTAGCAATACTCTTACTTTTATATTATTGGTCTGATGAATGTAAAGATTCTTATTATGATCACCAGGACATTAGCTGATATTGGCTCACGAAATTACATTTGAACACTTTGTTAATATTGGTGAACAAAGCGTCACCTCCTTTGTCAACAATACTATAACTGCATATATATTTCCATTATGTTGATGCATGTACTTGCAAGGCCAGCATGCATTGACTTTTGCCTATGAAAATACTGTGTAACATGTGACAAAATGTTGTTTACGCAACTGGCTTGCAATGTGCACACTTAATCTGCCAAGCCTCAGAAAGCCTAGCACTTGAATTGGTTCCATTAGATAGGTAATCAAGGGCGAGTTGCCATTAAAGATGATTTAGAATACCAAATTTGGCTAATGTGGGGCATGTTTGTATTTTTAATTCTCTTAGGATTGGAAGATCCAGTTTGTAACATTTCGAGTAACATTATTGCGCTGCCAAGTTATTGCCTACTTGGCAGTCCACAAAGGTGTTCACTAATGCGCCATTTCACTATCTTTTGCTAGTCCACGTAGGCGTCCATATCATTTTTGCATATTCCTTTAAGAAGGTTAATCTCATTTACTTATGAATGCAAAAGAACTTTTTTTAATAGATACCATATATAAATCTAATAACTTGCAATCTTATAAGCTAAGATATCTCAAATATGAAAGTTGCATATAATTGTACTCAGATTTTGAAACCAGTGGTAATTTACTGTTCATCCTAATGCCTTTTAAATAGTAAAGTAATACCTTATTATTTTTTTATTACATATCTTTCTTTATAAGAAAGTCAATCTTTTATTAAACACTTCTTATTATATAAAACCAATTGCAAGTTTTTCCAATTTTTTAATAATATTATATCTTTTATTGAAGCCTTCAGTTTCCAAACTTTGCAGTATTGATGCATTATTATTATTTTAATTAACTGTGTAGTAATCACTATCAGTCATTATATATTTTAATTTTGTGTTGTCGATGAGGCTCTTTAATCTTGAAGGTGTTTAACAAATTTTCATTACCAACTACCATGACTAAGACTGCATTAGTTCACCACCATGGATGAGTGTAGACCACTAAAAACCATAACAATTCTTAAAAAAACTAGCATATCTAACATAAACATAGAATTTGCATAATTTATTCTAGTTTACATGTTCTTGAATTTTTGTTGATATGTTCTTGGGGCCCTTCAATCACCATCATGAATCACCCCACCTAACCGCTACACATCTATAACACTCAACCTAATCCTGTAACAAGATTCAGATCATTTTTAGATCTTAAAAGAAAAAGAAAACCTAGATATGTAACAAGCTTTAAACCTAACATCCAACCTAAATTGAGATCCGAATTATCTTTAGATATAAATTGAAACTAATAAGAAAAATGAAAAAGATAGGATAAGGTAGAAGGAGGTGGTGTGTGGTTGATGGTAGCCAATTATGTTAGGAATTCAAGGCACATACAAACAATCAAACTACAGATTCGTAAATGACACTAGGATATAAAGTGGTTTGGTCAAGGTGAGTGACCTCGGCCTTGGGCTGCAACTAGGGTTTCTCTTTCTTTACTTAGATTCTCAAGGAATTACATTTAGAAATGTAGGGTTTTCTGCTTAGGGAACAAGCAACAAAACACTAGGTTTGTGTCTTCGACTTAAACAACAAAGAAACGTGCCCAAAGAATGGGCCTCCACAACTCGACAATCTCCCACTTGGAGGATTGAATTTGATAAGAACTGAGAATTTGATTAATTGAAGTATACAAAGAACAAGATAGTTGGCCAATTCGAGAAGGCTAATCTCCGCAATTCTGATTACAAAACTTTATTAAAATACCAAAAGACAACCTAAAAGCTGAATACGTGAATATAAACTCTAAACTCTTGATAGTTTCCCCACACTCCTCCACTTCCTGAATTCTTGGATCACCCCCCACTTCCTAATTTCTTGCTCTTTTTACCCCCACTCAGCAGCAACTGGGTCAGATCTGACCCAGATTGACCCTGACCCAGCAGCAGGTTCATATCAAAATTCTTTAACATTGTGCTCTGTTAGGTGTGGAGGCTTAAGGGCAGCCGAGCCTATTTGCTACCCGGTTTATGTAGGCAGTTGTCTAGTTTAACGTTTCTTGTTTCCTATTTGTGTAACCCTATTTTATGTATTATATATAGATGGGTAGGCCTTTGCAATACTTTGCTTGTTTGAATTTTGCAATAGAGAATACAAGTGTAGAGTAGAATAAATCTTAAAGTGATGGCCGTATATCCATCTCTTGAGCTTGAACTTGTGTTTATAGACTTATAGGATTAACACAGACCTTTTTTGCCTTTAAAGTGTTCTTGGTAGCTAAGTTTTCTTAATAGGTAAATTTTCTTGAGGTAAGCTTGCTTATAGCTAAGCCTACTCGGTGATTAAGGTCACATAATATCTGTATACTAAATAAACAAATAGAGCAAACTAATTTCTAGTAACAGTCTTAGATGTATTAAAACTCTTCACTTTATACTGAATAAATTTATTTGGCAAAACATTGTGAATCCTGATCCTTTGTTGTGATGCAAAATTTATTATTGTTTGAGGTTTAGAATTTAACAACCCTAACATATTCTCTTTTCCTTATGTTTTAGATGAAATGGTAGGTTGTAACTTGTAAACTTAACTTTTGTCTAGAGCATCGACCACAAGCACTAGCTATTTATCCTTGATGATGATGGATTTTTACTTCATAAACTCAGGTTCTAATGCTGTTCCTTCAAAACTGGACTGGGAAATACGGTTGAGAATAGCTCTAGAAGCGGCAAAAGGTTTGGAGTACCTCCATGAACATGTTACACCTCCTGTGATTCACCGAGATTTTAAGAGCAGCAACATCCTTCTGGACAGCGGTTTTCATGCAAAAGTTTCTGATATCGGGTTGGCCAAGCTTGGATCATACAGAGCTGGTGGTCATGTTTCCACTCGAGTATTGGGCACCCAAGGATATGTTGCACCTGAGTAAGAATTAATACAGCAAACCCATCAATCATCATAAGAGTTTTCTTCAAATCATAATCATGGATTATGCACGGCTGTGTAGTAAGATTTTAGGCTTAGGGTCTAGGCCTCCAAATTATTGGGGCCCCTAATTCTTTATTAAAAAAAATTATATGCATAGTTCAATCTAGTTTTTTTGGCTCTAAAAATTATTCAGTCCTAATCGAGCCCCATTTTAACAAATAAATTTTGAGCCTAAAACTTTTCATATACACGTACTCGAATCGTACTTTAATGAACCTGTTTTTACTCTCACACTCAGGAAATTTTATATCCTGCTTATAACCATAACATTTAAAAAAGGGTTCCCAAATATTAAATTTGCCTTGACCCCTAAAAATGGTTGAGCCGTCCTTGTTATTGATCCTCATTCTAAAGATTTTGGTTACTTATTGCTGAAGGTATGCTCTCACTGGCCACCTGACTACAAAATCAGACGTGTATAGTTATGGGGTTGTCCTTCTCGAGTTGCTCACTGGTAGAGTTCCTGTTGATATGAAAAGGTCTCCTGGAGAAGCTGTTCTTGTATCTTGGGTGAGCTCCTCATTTCATTCTGCATATAAACATGTCAAATTAAGTCTGGTTGACCCGCAAACACTCTTTTTTGTCTTTCTAAGTATTATATGTGCAACACTAATAGTTATCTTACAAAACCGATTAAGGAGCGTGTATTTATTAAAAGTTCAGCCCGTATGACCGTTCCCCTAGGAGCTCTAAGTTGTGTTTATTTGTGGAACAGGCTCTGCCTCATCTGACAGATAGAGATAAAGTTATTGAAATTATGGATCCCGCACTAGAAGGTCAATATACGATGAAGGAAATTGTTCAGGTGGCAGCAATAGCAGCAATGTGTGTTCAGTCAGAGGCAGATTACAGGCCATTAATGGCTGACGTTGTTCAATCTCTAGTCCCACTGGTGAAGAATCAACGGCATTCTTCTAAGGCAAGCAGCTGTTCTAGCTTCAGCACTACTCAGTCTCCTAGGTTCTAAGTTCTCACTTTGGTTTTCATATCCATTGTTTAGTCAATTTTAGGTGTGTAAAATGACCGATTTACCTGTTTCAAGTTGATATTAAACCAACTTCCGGTGTACTTGCTTTTCTCTAGTTATTCAAAAACTGCGTTTTCATATTTGTGTCATTTATCTAACAATAATCACATGCATTTTGTCTTTGTGACTAACAACTTTAAGAAGACTACTGCATCCTTTGGGTTTTGTTGCAAATTAGTCTGTGATACATGGTCCCAGTATGCATCACTCTAGAGAGATTTAAAAATCTGGAGCTTTTAATACGCAAGTAGGCGAGTTTAAATGTTGTTGTAAGAGCTGCTTTAATCGATAAAAAGAGATTCTTATAAAAATCTTTTAGACCAAACGTGGTCGGTCCAACCCAAATGTGGATCAACCAAGCTTTCTCTAGAGTTTTTTTGCCCTTTCAAGATTAGAGTCGTTTCACTTTTCTCAAAACCACACATAAACGTCTTTGCTACTTTAAAACACTGCTTTTAAGCGCGTATAGGAAAGTCGATGATAATGAACATACGAAAAAAGATTGAATTTAAACCCACAATGGAAAGGAAAACATGCTGGTAAGATCAAAAGGAAGATGCTTTCCTGATATGAGTTGATTTCCTTCTTCAAAAGATTTGATTATCTTGAATAACCTCCACTAAGGAACATTCTTTCCATTTATATCTCTACCAGTGTCACTTTTTATAAATCTTTATAAAAAGACACTGGTTTATGCATTAGAAAGAATTATTTTTACGTGATAATAGAGAACTCCTTAGCATGACTCGTTCACATTCTTTAGTATATATGTTTCTTGAGTGACCACATACGGTCCTACTTGATCTTGACTTGATAAATGAAAGTACGCTCAACAAATTTACTCATACCTTACACAGTCAAACTAGAGTTGGACCGTGTATCAACCATACTCGTTCTGTCCACTTCTTCATCTTGTTTGACTAAGTTTATATCTGTTTAAGAGAAACGAGACATTATGTCTTGTTCCACAACTTATCCCGATTGTTTATAATTAAAACAAGTTCTATTTATTAGCTCGACGCCTCTAACGAGAAACTACAACCATTCTCTCTTTAAAACCGCTTTATATTTTGAAAGACATATCCCCGATCTTATAGCAATGAGTATTACTTTCGACACGCAATGCACTTTACTCAACCACATGAAAGACAGCTTGTAGATTATATAAATAGTATGTTTCTATTATTTGAACACAACAAGAAAGAACACAACTACTATTAGAAGATTAAAGTAATGAAAATGAAATCACATCATGGGTGGATGGTGTGATATGAACCTAATCTGAAACTGAGTGTCCATTTGCTAATGGATGAAGAAACTGAATTCCACCACAAAACCAACGTCATACAAAAGTGTATCTCATATCATTGAAGTTAGCGTCTATTTTTTAATTGTTTTATATCAAACCCAAAAATAGCTTTGTTGTGAATGAGATTTATTAGTTTTGGTTATAAGCGTATAGCTTATAGATTTTATGGGTGTAAAAACACACATAAGTACGGCAGCTTCTAGTAATTGGATATCGAAAATACAACAAACCATGCGCATCTAAAATCATGTAACGGGTGAGTTCAAATAAGTATATGCTACTAAAAGGGTAAAAACGACGTTAAAATCATGTATCGGGTGAGTACACCATTTTCCAACAAGTTATCTTCTTAAAGACAAAAGAAAAACTGTTTTTATTCATATGAAAGAAATGCTCTTCGACTTCATTATCATTACCACCTACTAAACTCCATTAGGTCTCCTTGATGTCATCTTAAGTATAATCTTCTTGTCTTTTAATAACTTTCTATTTCTAGTTTATTTTAAATAGAATGATGCCGACGGAAACAAAAAATACTAATTAGAAAATAGAGTGTTAATTATAAATAAATGATATCTATTTAAAAGTTAATGGATATATATATATACTAATAAATTAAAATATCTTGAACCACATGATATTTTCTTATGCAGGCTACCTCATTGTCACCTAAGCTTCGTCCACGTGTACTCACTAGAATGAAACTTATATATGTTATATCTATATTTACTACAAAAAATGTTTACAATTAACTATCGAATTCTTATTTTTGGAAATATAATTGATGGAAACAGTTGCAAATGTTTTTCTTAAATTATTTTTAATAATTAAATTCCATGATCACACAATATTGAAATCAAGATTCGTTCACATACTTTGTATTCTATGATACATGTTTACTCAAAATTAAAAGCAATCTATATTTTTTCATATATATTTTTATTAAAATTACATTTCACTTAGATTGTTCATTTTATATCATCATTGACAAAACGTTCTAAATTTAATATAAAAAGTTATTCTTTAGAATGATGACAACCCGTTCCAGAAGAGACTAACTAGCTCGTAAAATCTCCTGACTTGCATATACATAAAGAGCAAATTAACAAACTCTATTAATAACTACAAGATTTTTGCGTTAAAGAAGATTCGAACTTGTGACCTTACGCATTAGTTCTATCCACAATGGTCGGCGCTAGATAGGGGTGTCATTTTTACCCGAACCCGAATACCTAACCCGATTATACTCTACCCGAACCCGATTAAGGCATAACCCGAAAAAACCGAACCCGATTACAATCAAACCCGAATATGAAATTCTTATTTAAGTCGGTCTTTGGGTTGTGTTTTGGCAATTCGGGTTGACCCGAATAACCCGAATACCATATCGTCATAATTGACAATCCATATTTCATATTTTAAGATTTTAATCTACGTCATTTGTTTTTAACTTTTTATGAACTCAATCAATCATTCCATCACTCTATGTCACAAATTTTAAAGTCGATCATTCCATCATTCCATCTTTCATACTAAACCATTTAAACCGATTACAAACAAGGTATAGTGATTCCATATTTGAGCATTATCATATATTTGTTTTAAATATATGTTTGTTACTCCTTGTATGTCCGACCTTAATAATATAAAGGAAACACATTGTATATGCCAAGTAACGTGTTATTGTTTTACCTTTGTTCGAGCAACAACAATTATGATGATTGGTTATTTTAAGCGTATGTTCGAGCAATATGTGGATTTAGAGGTTGATTTTGTTTTTTTTTCAACTATGACCACCAAACTTGTTTGTGAAGAGATGTCAAATTCAATTACCAAACCGAAACACTTTAAAATATGTTGTCTTTGATTTTTAAATTTACAAGTGAACCAACCCGATTACCGATTAACCCGACCCGAATAAACCCGAAAACCAAAAACCGAATACCGATTAAATATAGTTTATTTGGTTCGGTCTTCGGGTTGATTTTCTACATCTAAAAACCCGAGGAACCCGACCCGAGGAACCCGAAACCCGATTAAAAAACCCGAATGACACCCCTAGCGCTAGAGAATCAAACGACCACCCACCAATATAATCATTAATATATTTGAATTTTGAAGTATAAAAACACTTGAGTTTCATATTTGAATATAAATTATTATCTATACTATATATAAAATATATGAGAAGGGTATTTTAAGATACCATTAAATTAAGAACACTTACCTCACTCAATGCATAAAATACAACAATTTTTAAGGGTAAAATAGTATTTTTAAAATTATTTACAAATTACCCCTTACAATTAATTACATAATAACCTTATAATTACTATAAATTACATAAAATTTTATATTATCTACTCATTGTTTTAAGATTTCTGTTATATCAATCTATCATGTTTAAAAACTTTTTGATATTACAATCGTAATGTGTATTTTTTGAAAGTTTTGGTGTGAATTTTTTGCTGAACCGATATGTATTTTGTATGGTACAATAAGTTAATGAATAAATGTACAAGTCGTCATGCAAAATCCATTTATTTGGTGTTTTAAATTTTAACTTAGAAAAAAAATATGATAAACTTTTGTAAAATTGCTATAAGATTAATAAAAATTAGAAACTCATGTCGGATGTAAAATGTTGCTCCGCCGCATTGCGCGGGCACCCTTCTAGTATATATAATATATATATTCAAAATTTATCACCATAGTTTTATTCGTCAATTCAAGAATGTGTAGGGTTCATTTTCTAAACGGATAAAATAATAAAATAATAATCAGTTTTAACACTAATCTGAAAAAATATTTTTTCTGAACGGCGATTATAATTTAGGCTTAGTCACATCTCAGGTATGTTCCTAACTAAGATTTAGATATTTAAATCTAAATGACCTAATGAAATATATAGAAACTTGAGTGTTTGTTTTTCAACTTGATCGAAACTCATAAATTATTATTATTTTGTGAATTTTTTACTTTACAACCATCTCTTACTTAAGATTAAATTAAAAAAAATAGTCATCAAGGTTCGTATATGTTGTAATTAAGTCATTAATTTAAAAATAATTACGTTTTTGGGAAATCTCCATAACAACGTAAAGCATTCACAGTTGAATCCTTATAAA
Organism: Flaveria ramosissima; assembly: GCA_025215565.1. Classification (NCBI taxonomy): domain Eukaryota; kingdom Viridiplantae; phylum Streptophyta; class Magnoliopsida; order Asterales; family Asteraceae; genus Flaveria; species Flaveria ramosissima. The sequence goes on along the minus strand of CM046032.1, from coordinate 38,627,678 downwards.
TGTGCGAGTGTGTTTTCTATATTATAGGAAATTGTTGTAAATGGTTGTGACTGAAATAGGAAGAAAATTTACTATTCATTTGTATATATGGGAAATTATTGTTCAGTCCCTATAAATATCTTAACATTTTTGAAAGTGGTTGTGAGTGTAACAAAGAGAAAATATAATGATAAAGATATATAAAAGTATTATTTAATTAAAAATAAGAGAGAAAAATAATTAAATTTTAGTGTAATTATATGGATAGCGATAGAATATCAATGTGAATGCTCTAACAATATTAAAAGTTAAGTGGTTTTGTTGTTGGAAGAAAATATGGACGACTTTAATGCAACACTGAAAATACTTGTTTATTTATTGTTGGAATACTCTACTTCATGTCAAATAAAATTTTCTTAGACAGTGTTGTGGAGTGCGCGAACCACCTGGCTTGCTACCCTGGTCGCTTACACTGCAACATGGTGGCACGATTGGGGGTTCGCTCAGGGGGAGTGGACGTGGTAGCGAGTGCTTCTGAATGTTGGGGTTTGTTGGGTTTCAAAAAAGGAGTCGTTAGGCTTATTAAAATAAAAAAAAATTTTTTAAATTTTATTTTTTACCTATATATATATATCCATCTCCAACTTTTATACAAACCATGTCATTTCACTCTCTTTCTCTCTAGCATTATTAAAAAAAAATACTTTGTCTCAATCATGGAATGGAGTTCCTTCTCATCCGATTCTTCCGAAAAAGACAAAATCATTTTTGAAACAAGAAAGATGGCGGTCGAGTATTTGATCAAGCAGTCTCAACATCAACGATCACTAACAAGATCTTCGCCTCTAAATCGTGACCGAGTGGTTGCTACAAACACTTTGGTAAGACATTATTTTCCCCCTGATTGCATTTATGAAGAAAAGAGTTTTAGGACACATTTCTGTTTAAGTAGACAATTATTTATGCGTATATCAAATGATTTGTCGGAGTGATATTCATTTTTTCAATAAGAGAAGACACTAGAGGTATAGCCGGATTCACCACTTTTTAAAAAGTTACGGCGGCTCTTCGTTAACTAGCGTATGCTGTTACTTCGGACGCGTTGGACGAGTATTTACAAATGTCCAATAAAATTGCCTGTGATTCACTTGAATTTTTTTAAGGCATATAAATATTTCCTTAGTTTTTTATAATATTTTAAAGTGTGTGACACACACACACACACACACACACACACACACATATATATATATAACATATATATATATATATATATATATATATATATATATATATATATATATATATATATATATATATATATATATATATATATATCCTTATTTGAAATACTTATTCGTAGGAGTCGTGTAGACTAACTATCGAAGATATTTACATAGACTCACTACATATGATATTCAACACATATACGAGGTGCATGGTGAAAGACATGGTTTACCTGGAATGCTCGGTAGCCTTGATTGTACGCTATTTTTACCATGATGATCACCGCGACCCTACTATCATACCTGAGACGACAACCTTATATGATCTATGGTTCTAGCATGCATTTTTTGGTGTTGTCGGGTCAAATAAAAACCTTAATGTTATCGATCAATCTCCTTTATTCGACAACCTTATCGAGAAGTTGAACGCCCTTCATCTTTTTATGCAAATAAAGAACATTTCAAGTACGAGTACTACTGATCGGAGGGTGTTTATTCGATACTTATAACATTTAGTATTTCCGTTTTGTGTTTCAAGTTCTTAGGTATAAAGCTTTGCACTTTCCACCAATTCCCTGTGGAGACGACCTTACTTACCCGTACTAGTTATAGGTAGTTAAGTCTTTGATATTAACTTGTTTTTGATCCAACCACGACAACACCATCAAAATGGCACCGTTTCCGGGGAATACGTGTGCAAAGTGTTAAGCTTTAGATTTGTTTAATTGTTTATCTTAAAAATAAAAAAAATCTAAAAATACTTTTTTTTCTATTTTTTTGCTCTATGTCTTCTGTTCCTTGTTACCTTGAGTATTCTAGTTTGTTTGTGCAGATTTATTCTTTACAGGCTTAATAGAATATCAAGGAATTTGATTTCGCCATGAATTGGGATGATGATTCGTGTGAGTGTTACGGGAGCCTCTTTCATGAGTTGCCAGATTGTCAAGTGTTTCGTATAAAAGTCAAAGCTTATATGAAATGTTACGAGGAAAAGTGTATTGATGGAAACAAAGAATATAGGAAGGTGGATTATGAAGAATTTGATGATACTTAATCATCATATCAATATTACGAGCCACATCCACCAATTTATCAAGGATATTATAAGTATGAGGTGAACAATTTTAGGCAAGGTTGGGACTGTAACAACTATGAATATGAATGGCACAAAGATCAAGTTACCGGGTAGAGTATAACAACTATAATCATGAATACTTACAACCGGCATACGTGGATCTTAAGAGGCATAACCAAGGGGATTTTTATAGATACTCGAGGCAAGCAAATTGTTCCCAAGGTTATGATCACAATCAATGCTACCTTACTCATCAACTACAAGAAAATGTTGCAATCCAAGATGTCGAGCAATTTCAAAATACTTGTAAATCTGAGGATGAGGAAACTATTGCTCGATTGGAGTTGATATTGCCTAAGATTGATAAGTTGTTATCACAACATCTTCTTTCAGATCAACAACGATTTGCCTACTTAACTATCAAGTGTGACACGTTATTGTTGAAAATAGAATTGGAAGAGTCAATTTCATCATCTTTCAAAGTCGAGATGAGGTCGTGGAGATTAATACCACACAGATTCATTCATTTGTTGAAGAGCCATGTGTAGAACGAGTTATGGTTGATGTTTATGATGATGAAGTGGAAGAAGAGGTTATAGGTCTTCCAGAGCAAAGAGGTGAATGGTTAAACCTAATGGATGACATAACACCTCCTAAGAAACAAGAGACTAAGATATTTCCGTACGGTTCTGATAGTCTTTCAATATTTATTATGCAACTTGACAAAGCGGGGGATAATAGCTCGTGTTCGAAGAAGAGGAAGGTGAGTATAGAGGACATCGGACAATTTATTCAAAGGAGAGCCCACAATGATTCTATAGACATGCCAAGGACATGAAATAAGGTGCAGACCCGACGCGTCACCATCATGCATACATTGGAAACTCGGTGGGTAAATGTGGATTTAGAATATCAACCATTGATTCAAGAGACATGGAGATCATGAAAAAGAGAATAGTAATTCAGTATGTCTACTATCGAGCATTTGTTGGTAACGTGACAGGAAAATGTTCAATTCAACCACCTTAGTGGTGACAGGTACGGTCTGGCTAAAGATCTAAGACTTAGCGCTTACGAGAGGCAACCCGGAAGAACTTTGTGGGCGTGTTCACTAGAAACACTCACAAGACTTCACTCGTCCACTTGGGCCTACCGAGTGGTTTAAAAGGCTTGTTGCATATGCTAAATGCAACCGTGATTCCTACGAAAGTGAGTTTTATTTTTATTATATTTGTTCTTTGTTTTAAGTTTCTTTTGCTAGTTTCAACCACCAGATGCAAACACTCAAGTGTGGGAAAACACATCGGTGTTTAAAGGATATTTGAGGATATTTGGGCAGCTTTTCCCACAACTACCAGATACGATGTTGAAGCATTTTCTAATCATCTATGATCAGGTCCATGTATTCCTCCTTATCTTATTTGTTTTGTTTATTGGTGGTTGATTGTGATTATAATTTGATTCATTCAATTATTAGCAATTTTAATATTTTTTCATTTAGGTCATAAGAACTCATTCGTTGAAATTATTGGTTGAAGTAATTAGGAAACCTCATCCCTATAATTCTTTATAATATTGCAAAACATACATTGAGGACAATGTACGTCAAGTGTGGGGATGAGGGGAAGGGCGTGAAACAGAAAAAAAATTAGTAAAAATTGAAAAATCTTAGGAAAAATTCTTAATAAAATTTTGAAATTAGCCTCAAGTGAGTTTAATTGTGCATTAAACATGATTTTTCAATGTAAATCGTTAATTACCAATTGCTTGTGCACATGTAGAGGTCATTTGACATGGTTAGTTGAAAGTTGCATGAAAGATTTCTCAAAAAATAGTTTTTATAAAAGGAACTAGGAGTGCCTAGTTAGGTATAACAAGCTAGTTGGTGGATAATATGCATGCTTCCTTAGGTTACCCACCGTTTCCGTGAGAACTTGAGTTTATTTGAGCATTATTCATATACTATCTAATTGCTCTTTTCTTTTCTTGAGTGTGTACCAAAATGTGCACTTATTTTATAACTCGTGTATCTTATACATGTTAAGATCTTGAACCATTATGGTGCACAAACATGATGGAGGCATTAGGATAAGCCTTTTGTTCAAGCCTTTTTATTTGATTTTCCACCTTAACTTATTCCCCTTTAGAAGCCACTTTGAGCCTCAAACTTTTCGTTTGTATGAACCCGTATTGTCAAACCAATAAAACCTTTAGCCTTTTCTTTTAAAACCGTGCAGTGAAATCTAGTTTAGTGAGTGTTTAAATTCTCTCTTTACGTGTTCTTTAAGTGTGTTAATAATGCTCAGCATCACCAATAGCTGATAATGTGTGAAAAAGAAAAGAAAAAAAAGATTAAAATAGCTATATATGAGGTCAAAATGACCAAAATATAAAGCGTAAAAAATAGAGTGAATTATCGTAGTGCGTTCGGGTCAAAGTGATCCAAGTGATGTTATGTAGCTCATGAATTTAGCCTCCTGATATTGGATTTCATGCAATTTAGCCACTTTAAATCCCTTTTACTCACCCTTAACCTTAGCCTGATATTACAACCCATAAACGCCCTCTTGAGTTGTGCATTGTCTTGTGTTTGTTGATGGAGATGTGATTTGTATACGAGCCTATGAAATAATGTATATTATTGGTTTTGAGTGTTACAAATATACTAGTATTATCACTAGTCCAGAAAACAAACCAAGAGGAGAGATTGATTATGAGACGTGTGAATGCATGTTGTTAGAAACTTGAAGCAAGTTCACTTGATCAGGTAATTCTAGGTTTAAAGTAAGAAATCACATATACTTGTTGGGTTGTCAATCTTGAATGATGTAAACCTTGAAACTAGGTATGTTTTGAGACCTCAACTTACACAGTGCAGGAGAAACTTTAATGTTTTTGATCGATTATTGTTGAAGTGTTACAAGAAGGCTTTTCTTAAGGTCAATTAAAGAATAAGTGTGGGGATGTGATCGGAGGGTGTTTATTTGATACTTATAACGTTAATGGCTTTATTTTATACGAATATTAGTATCGAACATGTGTACTTTGAGTGTGTTAATGTGTGTAGTTGCTAGAAGACAAAAGTACATATTTTGGGAGCTTTACGGAAGAACTGGAGCAAGTGGAAGGACCAGATGTGCAATTACACAAAAGATGGAGTAAAATCAAGTCAATCAGGAACCACCGTATCAGTCATCGTATCCACCAGCGTATCATACTCTGATCACCGTATTAGCCACCGTATCCTGAACAAAATTAGAGCTCCGTAAAACTTCACACCCGGCGTATGATACGCCGGGGTGGGCGTATGATATGCCGGTCACCTTAGCAGCCTCCAGATTTTATGGATTTTCATCCCTATTTAAACCCAATCATTAGGTTTCGAAAGGGACTTCTCCCATACGAATTTTAGAGGTTTTCAATGCATTTTTGAGAGTTCTATTCATCACGGTTTCACCGGAATCAAGCATTAGCAACATCCAATCAATCATTGAAGATCCAAGCATGTCGATGAGCGGCTAATTCGTTCGTAATCACTTTCGGGAGGAGAGTTCTTGTAAGTGAAGCACTAGGTTTATTTTGAATTGATGTTTTGGGTTATATTCTCTTGACAAAAGAATATAATTGTACGTTTGTTTAAAGTTAAAAGACTTGTTTATGTTTAAGTATTTGTGTGCTTTCATTCGCATTCGGTTTCCTTGCATCATGAGCAGTTTGTCATGTATGTGAATTCTTTGCATAAATGAGTTAGTAATTGTGTGAACGAGCGAGTCTTAAAAGTTTGTTTCATAGTTATCACTTCAATAAAATGATAGCAAAATCATGTCTATGTGGTTCCCACTCAATTCTTATGAAACCAGGTGTGGATCTTTGAACTTAAATCTTAAAAGTGGTTGCCTTTTTCTCATAAGTTTCAAAACCCATAATCAATTTTGTTGCTTTCTTAATTATTTTCATTCAATTTATCTTTCCGCTTAAAGTAAAACCCCAAAAATATTTGCTTTTTAGTATTTTCGTTTCGTGTTTCAAGTTCTTAGGTATAAAGCTTTGCACTTTCCACCAATTCCTGTGGAGACGACCTTACTTACCCGTACTAATTATAGGTAGTTAAGTCTTTGATATTAACTTGTTTTTGATCCAACCACGACAACACGATCAACTACCTTTTTGATGGAATTTACAACGAATGGTGCGACACTAGTTTAAGCTTTTACGTCTTGAAGACAAACAAAATTACTTTACGAAGAAACAAGAATCGACAATAAAAGACATTGAAAGAGCGTTTGGAGTTCTATAAAACGCTTTCATTTGATCGCAAACCCAATATGGTTTTGAACAATGGAAAAGATAATGACCATAGTTTATACTTGCCTTATTCTACATAACATGATTTTAGAAGATGAGGGTATGACTATTTGTCAAAACCACCAAGGAGACGTTCCCCCACTACAATCGAAAATCACTGATTAACAATGACTCGGAAATATAGCATTAATCAAGAACCGTCAAATACATGAAAACCTTCGTCATGAATTGGTGGAGCATTTGTGGGCTAGACGACCCGATGATCTAGTATTAGACTAGTATTCGTATTGTTCTTAAAAAAATTATGTAATGTTTTCTATTTATATTATAATCTAATCTTGTTTTTAATATTCATGTATTTAGATGGTTTAAAAATAAATTAATTAAGTAATTTGTTAGGGTTCTCCCATAATGTAGGAAAGTTAACGAAAAAAGTAAAGGGTGTTAATTAGATGTAGTTAAATAATGAAAATTTTAATAAAACTTTTGGGTGCAAATGATAAAATTTAAACTTTGGAATTCAAATGACGATTATAAAACCACATGAATGGAAAAACCATATAACTCAAAATAAAATTATATATATACTAATTACCAACTTTTTTATGCAGTATGGGTTGTACAACATGTTTTAATGGTTGTACCCAACTTTTATCTTATTCTTTTTATGTTTAACTTTTTCATTTGAGTAAATTACGCTTTTAGTCCCTGAGGTTTGATGAAAATTACGGTTTCAATCCAATAGTTTATTTATTACACTGGCAGTCCAATTGTTTTAAGGTTTGTTTCAATATCACCCGCATCATTAACACCGTTAGTGTTTGTTCTGTTAAACGATATAAAAAAACATTTTTGCCCTTATTTTTAATAAAAACCCATCCCCACACAACCCATATCCCCCCTCTATCTCTCTTCTCTCTTCTCTTTTATCTTCTCTTCTCTCTCTCTCACACACACAAAGAATTCATGTGCACCCCCTGTCACCGCCACCTCCAATGACCACATCACCACCATCACGCACTGTCACCACCTATAACCCACCTCCAATGACCACATCACCACCATCACACAAAGTAAGGTGCTCTTTCTCTCTCTCTATCTCTCTCACTCTCGATTACACAACCACCCCTTGAACCACAACCACTCGCGTCTTACCATCATCATCTAACACAAATCAAAACCCCTACTGATTTTACCTAATCCAAGAACACCAAACCTAGAAACCTAATCAAAGAACCCCTTGAAAAACCCCAAACCTAATCGAATACAAAGCTGCTCTTGAGACGACATTTTGGTGGTAGGAGGCGATGGTAAAGAGAGAGAGAAGAGAAAGAGAAAGCATATTGCGGTATGGTGGAGTGGGGTGCAGTAGTGGTGTTCTGGCCATCGGAAGCGGCGTCCGGTAATGGGGTTTCGACCACCAAAGGCAGCATACTGTGATGGGGTTGTGGGTGCCGGAGGCGATGGGTTTCTGCCAACGATGTGCAACAGTGGGGTTTAAGGAGAGAGAGGGAGAGGGAGTAGATTAGGCTGTGGTGGAGTGGGGTGGGGGAGGGAGGCTGTACTTTGACAGTGGAAGTCGGGGATGGCAGTGGAGGTGGCGACCGGAGAACGTGGTTGAGGGGCTGCCAGAGAAGGCGGTGAAGGTGGTGTCCGATTGGGGTTGGGGTTATGGAGAGAGAGAAGAGAGAGAGATAGAGATGGAGATTGGAGTGATGTAGGGTATGGGTGGGGTGAGGTTTATTTATTTATTTTTGAATTTTTAATTATAAGGGTAAAATCGTCATTTTCTATTAACTTAACATAAAATTTTGACAGTGTTAGTCATATGGACCGAGATTGAAACAAACCTTAAAACTATTGGACTGTCAGTGTAATAAATAAAGTATTGGATTGAAACCGTTATTTTCGTCAAACCCCATGGACTAAAAGCGTAATTTACTCTTTTCATTTTAACCCAACACTTTTACATCTTTTATAATTTAGCTCAAATATTTTTTTACTTTTAAATTTGGTTCCTATATTTTTATATTTAAAAAAAATTTGTTTTACATTTCGGTCTACATTTTGCGAGTTAACCCGACGCATTGTGCATGCGTAGTTCACGTTTTTAAGCTTATTTTTCCCCGTTTAACGGTCCCGTCACAATGCGTTGATCCAAGATCGACTTAGTTATTGTATTATATGTTTTACGTTTCGCCTAATAGTGGTGTGTCCTTGGTTCTACATTTCGGTTGGTGGTCGCTAACGGTGGTGTGTCTTTGGTGCTACTTGGTATGGTTTCACGTCCCCCGCGGCAACGCGGATGGCTTAATACTAGTTACTAATATTTACCAAATGGTCTTGATATCTAAAAATCCCAATTTAGTGGCTAAAAAATATGTTTCCATAACGTGCAATTTTCTAATCTGTACTTTTGATCAAGCGTAATCAACATTTTTTTAATTATAACGATTCAAGATCGAAGACTAGAAGAAAGTAAAAGAAAAAATGAGTTTACGTGAGCATTAACACAATTATTGCTAAACATCTATTTCGGTAACATTATATTATACTAGTACTAATTTACTAAATTCGGTAGCATATGCCATATGCTACCAACGTTATTACCTATATATTAAACGACGACAGGATGAACAGTTATTTTTTTGTACAAGTTTGTTAAACATGGTGTACAAGTCTCATGAAGCATTGCTATATCAATCGGCCTCTGTGCAATTGGGTATTTTAGAGAGAGAAAGGGTAATGGCGTTGGTGGACTAGACGGTGCCCGCCTCTGGCTGTTGGCAACGGTTGTGGTGGCGATGGCAGCGGCGACACGACGACGGGGGCCGTTGCTGGTTCACCGCCCTTCTGTGGTTCGGTTGGACCGGTGGTCGCCCTCTGGGTGTTAACGGTAGCAACAATGGTGGTTCAAATCTAGGGTTTGTTTTCTCGCCGACCACACCATATGCGCCGCCTTCACAGCCTTTGTTCACCGAGGAGTGCTGTCCTATGCCACCACCGCCTCTTTCTCGGTCCCTGTATTTGGTGGTTCAAATCTAGGGTTTGTTATCCGGGTCTGTTGCCGGCGGTGGCATGTCTGTGGCTCTCCGCTGTTGTCCGAAAAAAACGATGGTCCCTCCTGCCGGGGTTGCATGCGCCGCCGCCGTACCGCGCCTACGAGGTTGTCGATGGTGGCAGGCCTTGCTCCGACAATGGTATCACCCACCGAAACCCCAACATCGATGTTGCTGTGACCCAATTTGGGTTTTCAGATCTGTATTTTGGATGTTTGTTCTTGGTTGTTGGTCATCGCTGTTGATACAACCCATTTAGGGTTTTTAGATTTGCGCTTTGGGGTTTTGTTGTTGGTCTTCGGCCGGCACGTGAAATGCCCTTCCGTTGGTGGTTCCGATTGCGACGGTGATGGTTGTGCCTATTACCCTTATTCTGACCAAATGTTTAAATGTTGAGGTGTTCCGTTTGTGATGCTTAACGTTTGTTCTACCGGTGTCGATGACGATGAATCTCACCTCATCTGAGACCAATTATAAGTTGTAAGGCCCCATTCCCGGGACGTTTATAGTTGGATCATCATCGCACATAAAACATATATTTACATTCGTATTTCATAAAACATCGCAGCGGAACATTAAAATAATCTTTCATTTCCATGTAAATGCTTTTGCAAGTTAATACAACATTCATTACAAAACGCAGTTTGTTCGCATTACAATGCAAAAACATTAATCAAAAGAATGCCATCCAAAAAAGGAGCCGAGTAGCCGCCCGTGCCATCCTCAGCAATCATTACCTGCCAACTGAAAACACATAAAAAGTCAGCGTTGCTGAGTGAGTTCTAGTTTTATAATAAAACATACTTTACTTTCATTAAAACCTTTCATTTCCTCATGCGATCATACATCATACGTATACACAGATAATATCATTATTATCTTCATCATTCATGTAACACCCGGAAATTTATTATTTTGAAGCCGGCGAAGAAAGAAAAGAAAATAAAGTCCAAAGTCGAGGGATCAAACTCGCCAACGAAGAAAAGTTGGGGAATGTGGTGATATGTGTAGGGAGAGGGCAGCCCACTCTCCCCACACACCACAATTTCAGCCATCTAGAGAGAGAAAGAAAGAAAGGAGAAGAGAAAAAGAGAAAAAGGGGTGTTTTGGGTGATTCGGGTGTCCAAATTCGTCGAGTAGCAAGCCAAATCAAAGCCCTTGTCTTTGTGCTCGATTGTGTGAGTTCTAGGACCCCACTTTTACTTGTTTTCAACCGATTTTGGGGCTGGAAAATGTTCAAAACCCGTTTTTGTATGTGTGTGTGTTTGACCCATTTGGGTGTGATGTGTATGATGCGATTAGAGTATGATTCCGGGCTTGTGTGTGCTTGAATGGTGTTATGGTATGCATTCCTAAGGTCCAGGAGGGTTAATTTAGTCTTAGAATGGGTTTGGATGAGCTTGGAGGCTGAAAATGGCAGATTGGGTTCGGGATGAACTCCATTCTGCATCAGCTAGGGCTAGGCGACCGAATGGAAGCCATCCGGCCGGATGAGGGGCGATTGAGGGTCATTCGCACGATTGGGATTCATTCGCACGATTGAGGGTTCAATCGCACGACTAAGGCTTCAGTGGCACGACTGGGAGTTCAGTCGCATGGGGATTGCACGACTGAGGGTTCAGTCGCATAGATGCTTAGTCGCATGAGTCCATTCGCATGAGGTCAGTCGCATAGGTGCCCGTTCGTAGTAATCCCATTCGCACAAGGTCCATACGCACGATTGAATGTTCATTCGCATAGATGATCATCCGCATGAGTCCAGTCGCATGATGTTCAGTCGCATGGAGGCCATGCGACTGAAGGGTGTCCATACGCCCGAATAGGGCTGTTGCACTCGAAGAAATGTGTAGTTTGACTTCTGGCCTTCGGGGAAAGGTGCAGATGTAATTTTGACGTAAAGTTTCCCGTAAGAGCATGTAAGAGAACGGTTATGGCCTTAGTGAGCATGTAGGGCATGATGTTGATGATGTTGCATGTTTATGCATATTATGAATGTATGATGTTGCCCTGTATGATGATGATGAATATGTATGATATGTTCCTTATTATGATGTATGCTTATCTTTCTTGTGGCTTTACATGTCATGCTAATGAATGAATGAATGAATGAAGTATTATGGAATGTAAAGCGAAAGATAATGAAAGATGAACATGAAGTAAGAATGCATGCATTAATGAATGATGAATGAACGAAAGAAAGGCTTGCAAGCATATATATTAGGGTGAGCGACTTTGTGTTGCAAAAGACTCGGATGAAGTGCAATCATTTAGATTGCCTATGAGGTGAGCAACCTTGTCGTTGCAAAAGACTCGAGTAATGTGCTATCGTGATGTTGCCTTGGGGTGAGCAACCTTGTTGTTGCAAAAGACTCGGATAGCTTGCTATCGTGATGGGCAATGAGGTGAGCAACCCTAGGGGTGCAAAAGACTCGGATAGCGTGCAATCATTGAGATTGCCGTTGAGGTGCGCGACTATGTTATCGCAAAAGACTCGGAAGGAAGAATGAATGAAAAGAATGGAAGATAATGAATGAGATGAAAGATAATATTGACATTATCTGTGTATATGTATGTTGAATGATCGCATGATAATGGAATAGTTTTTGATGAAAGTAAAGTATATTTATGTTATAAAACTAGAACTCACTCAGCAACGCTGACTTTTATTACGTTTTCCAGTTGGCAGGTAAATGATTGCTGAGGATGGCACGGCAAGGCTACTCGGCTCTTTTGGGATGGCATTCTTTTGATTAATGTTTTTGCATTGTAATGCGAACAAGCTATTTTGTAACGAATGTTGTATTAACTTGCAAAAGCATTTATATAGAAATGAAAGCGTATTTTAATGTTCCGCTGCAATGTTTTTACGAGACAAATATAAATATGTGATTTATGTGCGACGAATGACCAACTGTAAGCGTCCCGGGAACGGGGCCTTACAAGTTGGTATCAGAGCCAAAGTTTAAGTGAAATGGGTAAATTTTCAAAATAAACCTTAACTTAAACTGAAAATGGGACGAAAGGGGAATGGGATGCCAAACTGAGTAGCTGCGTGCCATCAGGTATTTTCTTAAAGTTAACCGGTTTTATGTGCGCATGGTATATGTTATGTGTTGTATGTAGATTTGAATACTGATGTAGTCAGGACATGTAATACTTGGGGTATGAAGAGTACAGTACATGGCTAATCACAACTGGCCACTGTAATTAGGGACTTACTATACTTGACATAAACTGAGTTGTTTCCTTGAATGACTGTGTTGGTGTTTGAATCTTTTAGTGTGATAGAGAATGGCTGGTGGTAGATCTTCTAGAGCTTCTAGGGGTGGAGGCCGTGGTGGCCCTGATGCTGAACCACGCCCTAAAAGAGGAAGGCCTAGAGCTGAGAAAGAGGTTCCCGCAGAACCTGAGACTCTTCATCCAGAAGCTGGGGATGAGAGTGCGAACTTGAGGGCCACGGTAAAGGAGGCTGTTGTTGAGGAAGTACATCAGGTCATGCAGACAATCTTACAATCTGTGGTGACCGAAGTCATCAAGGCTGTGAAGGAAGGGGAAAGGAAGGAGAGAAACCGGGCCTCGGGGGAGCAACCGGAGCCTGAAACGATTTTCTCTGATAACGAGGAGGAAGAGGAAGAGGAGCCTGTGCGAGAGGTGGCACGAGGCTGTAACTACGGGGTGTTTATGAGATGCAAGCCCCCTACTTTTGACGGTAATGGCAATGCTGCTGCTGCTCACCGATGGGTGAGAGAAATGGAGGCTGTTCTCGACATCAGCGAGTGCCGGGAAGATCAAAAAGTAAAGTTTGCCACCCACTCCTTTATGGACGCGGCACTATGCTGGTGGGACAACATTGTCCAAGCGGAGGGTAATCGGGCAATCGGGAGAATGAGGTGGCCCGAACTGAAGAAGATGGTGATCGAGGAGTTTTGTCCTTATCGGGAAATGGATAAGGTCGAAAGGGAGTTTCTGCAACTGGAGGCGGGAACCATGACACACCAACAGTACACCACGAAGTTCAACGAGATGGCACGTCTGGTGCCGGATCAAGTGACGCCTCTGTCCCGAAAGATCAAGAGGTATATACAAGGTTTGCCGGCGGATATTCGCAGGCACATGATTGCTGCCCGGCCGAGCACGTTTAGGTCGGCGGTGGATTTGGCGGGGAGACTGTATGATGAAAGAACGGTGGTGGTGACTGATGGTGGCAGGAAGAGCGGTGGTGATCGAAGCTGGCAGGGGAAGAGGTTTGGTTGAGGTAATGCCTCGACGGGTAATAAGAAGGCACGGGTGGATGATCGCCGTGTGGGCATGTCGGGTGCGGGATCGAGAAGGTGTGGTAAATGTGGACGGGAGCATAGCGGGGAGTGCAGGTTTGGGTCGAACTTGTGCTTCAGGTGTGGAAAGGCGGGGCACATGGCAAAGGACTATCGTACGGTCCGGTGCTTTAACTGTGGTGAAGAGGGTCACGTGCTCAAAGATTGTAAGAAGCCGAGGGTTGAGAGTTCAGGGGCAAAGAGGACGGGAGGTGATGGACCGAGGGCGAGCGCCAGGGCGTTTACCATGACACAGGAGGAAGCTAGAACGGACCCTGATGTCGTGTCCGGTACGTTTCTGGTGAACCAAACTTTAGCTTTTGTGTTATTTGATTCGGGTGCCAGTAAAAGTTTTATTTCTGCTGCTTTCTGTGCTAAGCTGCCTGTTAGTAGTAGACGTGTTGATGCGCCCTTTGATGTAGAAACTGCCATAGGTAAGTCTACCAGGATTTCTGAGATGATAGAGAATTTTGATGTGGAACTCGAGGGTCATAAGTTTCCTGTTAGACTGTTCGTGATGACCTTAGGTGGTTTTGATTTGGTTCTTGGGATGGATTGGCTAGCGGACTTCGAGGCGAATATTGTGTGTCGCAAGAAGATGATTCGGTTGTCGGCGCCTGACGGTAGTTCAGTGACGGTGTATGGTGATCGGGTTACTACGATTCCAAAGGTGATCTCGATGGCGGTGGCGGGAAAGTGTATGAGGCGTGGATGTAGTGCCTACTTGGCCTATGTAAAGGATGTGGATACGCCAACACCACAACTAGCCGATGTACCGGTTGTGTGTGACTTTCCAGATGTGTTTCCAGAAGACTTATCAGGAGTGCCACCTGACAGAGAGATTGAGTTTCAGATTGATCTGATACCGGGTGCCCAACCTGTTGCCAAGGCACCGTATCGGTTGGCTCCGACCGAGATGAAAGAGTTGATGGAGCTGTTGCAAGAGCTGCTTGATAAGGGGTTCATTAGACCGAGTATCTCTCCCTGGGGTGCTCCGGTCCTGTTTGTAAAGAAGAAGGACGGTAGTATGAGGATGTGCATCGACTACCGCGAGCTGAACAAGTTGACAGTGAAGAACCGATACCCCTTACCGAGGATAGATGATTTGTTCGATCAGCTTCAGGGTGCCAGTTGGTTTCCGAGAATAGATCTCCGGTATGGTTATCATCAGTTGAAGGTGAAGGAGCAAGATACCCCTAAAATAGCTTTCCGTACGCGCTATGGTCACTACGAGTTCCTCGTCATGTCTTTTGGTTTGACTAATGCGCCAACTGCTTTTATGGATTTGATGAACCGTGTGTGTCGGCCTATGTTGGATAAATCAGTGATCGTGTTTATTGATGATATCCTGATTTACTCGAGGAGCGAAGCAGAGCACGCCGGTCACATTCGGGAGGTTCTAGAAACGTTGAGAACGGAGAAGTTGTATGCTAAATTCTCCAAGTGCGCGTTCTGGTTGCGCGAAGTTCAGTTCTTGGGTCACGTGGTGAATCCCGACGGGATAATGGTGGACCCGGCGAAAGTAGAGGCGGTTATGCAATGGAAGTCACCAAAGACGCCATCCGAAATTCGTAGTTTCTTGGGTTTGGCGGGTTATTATAGAAGATTTATCCAAGACTTCTCCAAGATTGCTTCTCCACTGACTAAGTTGACCCGAAAAGATGTGAAGTTCGTATGGGGTCAAGCTCAAGAGAAGGCGTTTGAAGAACTGAAGGCGAGATTGACTCAAGCTCCTGTTCTGTCATTACCCGATGGAAGTGAAGATCTGGTGGTTTATTCCGATGCTTCTTACTCGGGGTTGGGGTGTGTATTAATGCAGAGAGGAAAGGTTATAGCCTATGCATCCCGACAGTTGAAGGTTCACGAGGTCAATTATCCTACTCATGACTTGGAGCTGGCAGCCGTGGTCTTTGCATTAAAGATTTGGAGGCACTATCTTTACGGAACGAAGTGCACCATATTCACCGACCACAAGAGTCTGAAGTACTTCTTTGAGCAGAAGGATCTGAACATGAGGCAGCGACGGTGGTTGGAACTGATAAAGGATTATGACTGTGAAATCCACTACCATCCGGGCAAGGCCAACGTGGTGGCTGATGCCCTTAGCCGGAAAGAGAGGCCTGAGCCGATTCGGGTGAAAGCCTATCAGTTGATCATGACCTCCGATGTGATGAAGCAGGTTAAAGAGTTTCAAGATGAGGCATTGAAAGAATATCATCTTAACTCTGAAAGAATGAGAGGTCTGGTTGGGGAATTGGGTGAAAACACACTCAGTGTTAGAACCCGGTTCGATCGTGTGTGGATACCTCGTTTTGGGGATCTACGGGTGAAGATAATGGATGAAGCTCACAAGACTCGGTACTCCATTCATCCTAGTGCCACGAAGATGTACCATGATATGAAGAAAGATTATTGGTGGCCGGGTATGAAGCGCGATGTGGTGGAGTATGTGAGTAAGTGCCTTACTTGCTTACAGGTGAAGGCCGAGCATCAAAAGCCGTATGGGAAGATACAACCTCTGGATATACCGGAATGGAAGTGGGAGCACATCACCATGGATTTCATTACAAAGCTGCCGCGTACCCCGAAAGGGTACGATGCCCTATGGGTGATAGTTGATCGCTTGACGAAGAGTGCTCACCTCTTATCGATTCGCGAGGCATATTCATCTGAGAGGTTGGCTGATCTGTTCATCAAGGAGATTGTGACTCGTCATGGTGTGCCGGTGTCTATCGTGTCGGATCGCGACACCCGGTTTACATCTAAATTCTGGAAGAAGTTCCACGACGCTATGGGGACGAGGTTACATATCAGCACGGCTTATCATCCCCAGACTGATGGTCAGTCAGAAAGGACCATTCAAACGCTGGAAGATATGCTCCGGGCATGTGTGATTGATTTTGGTGGAAGTTGGGATGACCACCTACCGTTAGCCGAATTCTCATACAACAACAACTATCACGCCAGCATTGGTATGCCTCCATATGAGATGCTATACGGTAGGAGATGCAGAACACCCGTTTGTTGGGGTGATATTGGTTAGAAGGAATTGGGGAGCGTCGAGGTAATCGAGGCTACGACTGAGAAGCTTGAAAAGATTAAAGCCTTCATAAAGGCAGCCAAAGATAGACAGAAGTCGTATGCTGACAAACGACGCAGGCCGATTGAGTTCCAGGTGGGTGACCGGGTTATGTTGAAGGTCTCACCTTGGAAGGGTATCATTCGCTTCCGAAAGCGGGGCAAGTTGAGCCCCAGGTATATAGGCCCTTTCCGAATCATTGCTCGAGTAGGAGAGGTGGCCTATAGACTGGAGTTACCGGATGAGTTAAGTGGAATTCACCCGACATTCCATGTATCTCATCTAAGGAAGTGCTTAGCTGATGAAGATATGATTGTTACACTGGATGATATCGAGGTAGATGAACGGCTCAATTATGTGGAGCAACCAGTGGCAATCATCGACCGAAAAGAGAAAAGGCTAAGGAATAAAGTGGTTCCTCTTGTGCGTGTACAGTGGAAGCACAGGAAGGGATCTGAGTCAACGTGGGAGACTGAGGAAGAAATGAGACAGCATTATCCACGGTTGTTCGAGGAATAACAGGTTTCGGGGACGAAACCTATTTAAAGGGGGTGGACTTGTAACACCCGGAAATTAATTATTTTGAAGCCGGCGAAGAAAGAAAAGAAAATAAAGTCCAAAGTCGAGGGACCAAACTCGCCAACGAAGAAAAGTTGGGGAATGTGGTGATATGTGTAGGGAGAGGGCAGCCCACTCTCCCCGCACACCACAATTTCAGCCATCTAGAGAGAGAAAGAAAGAAAGGAGAAGAGAAAAAGAGAAAAAGAGAAAAAAGGGTGTTTGGGGTGATTCGGGTGTCCAAATTCGTCGAGTAGCAAGCCAAATCGAAGCCCTTGTCTTTGTGCTCGATTGTGTGAGTTCTAGGACCCCACTTTTACTTGTTTTCAACCGATTTTGGGGCTGGAAAATGTTCAAAACCCGTTTTTGTATGTGTGTGTGTTTGACCCATTTGGGTGTGATGTGTATGATGCGATTAGAGTATGATTCCGGGCTTGTGTGTGCTTGAATGGTGTTATGGTATGCATTCCTAAGGTCCAGGAGGGTTAATTTAGGCTTAGAATGGGTTTGGATGAGCTTGGAGGCCGAAAATGGCAGATTAGGTTCGGGATGAACTCCATTCTGCATCAGCTAGGGCTAGGCGACCGAATGGAGGCCATACGGCCGAATGAGGGGCGATTGAGGGTCATTCGCACGATTGGGATTCATTCGCACGATTGAGGGTTCAATCGCACGACTAAGGCTTCAGTGGCACGACTGGGAGTTCAGTCGCATGGGGATTGCACGACTGAGGGTTCAGTCGCGTAGATGCTTAGTCGCATGAGTCCATTCGCATGAGGTCAGTCGCATAGGTTCCCATTCGTAGTAATCCCATTCGCACAAGGTCCATACGCACGATTGAATGTTCATTCGCATAGATGATCATCCGCATGAGTCCAGTCACATGATGTTCAGTCGCATGGAGGCCATGCGACTGAAGGGTGTCCATACACCCGAATAGGGCTGTTGCACTCGAAGAAATGTGTAGTTTGACTTCTGGCCTTCGGGGAAAGGTGCAGATGTAAGTTTTGACGTAAAGTTTCCCGTAAGAGCATGTAAGAGAACGGTGTTGATACATGTATGTCCCTAGATCATGATTTGTAATGTAATGAACTTGTCTGTCTGATTATGATGTAATTGTAATCAATTAATGAAATGATATGAATTGGTTGTTACTTGTAATGTTTAATATTTCATTAATGAGTTGTGATTGAATTGATTGGGTTTATGAGTGTTTGAATGAGTGCACATTAAGTTATATTAAATAGAACATTCAAACTTAACTTAATGAAGGTCTCATGCGGATGGCCCATGCGAATGGACCACACGCATGAATAACTTCATACGATTGACTCAATCGCACGACTGAACCAGGAGACTGAATCAGTCGTATGATTGACACATAAGATTGACTCAATCGCACGACTGAAGACTCAGTCGTGCGGATGAATCAACCGCATGGTTCAATCGCACGACTGAACCATAATTATGGCCCAGTCGCACGATTGAACAATACTAACCTATAAATAGACCCAATTCGTGGGAAAACGTAAGCATTCATCCCATTACGATTCCAGACGTACCCTAGCCGTCCAGAAGCCTCCCAAATCGTTCTCCAAGTTCATAGAACACATCAGATCGGTTCCTAATCGATTTCTGACGTTGATTTCAATTCTTGATTGATTCATCGTGTGTTCTCACTGATTGGATCGCCAATCAAATAGGATTCCGCACTATTTGAGTTGGTTTAACACGCAATCACTCGGTATTTCGTTCAAATACCAGGTCCTAACAAGTGGTATCAGAGCTTTGGCTCTTGATTTCGTGTTGATTCAATCAAGATTGCATAAAAGTTTGTGTTTTTGCACGAAAAACGCAATCTTTTGCATCAAAAGTGATCTTGGACATTCCCTGCTCATTGAAGTTCAGTTTCTACGGACTTAGACGATTTGGACTTGCAAAATTTCGAATTTTGACGGCTGAAACCCGTCAAACCTAGAAATTTTCGCAAAACAGCAGCTTCAGTCGCACGAGTGACCCATTCGCACGACTAGACTCATTCGCAGTGTTCATTCGCACGACTGGACCTAGTCGCACCCTCATTCGGCCGACTGAACCGTTCGTTCGCATAGCTCATACGCACCAGATTCATTCGCACGACTGAACCATTCGCCCTGTTCAGTCGCACGGTTGAACCAATCGCAGAGTTCATACGCACGATAAGACCATTCGCATTCTTCAGTCGCATCAGTTAAAGTTGATTTGATTAGACTCTAAGTTTGTTAACCATGGAAGATCAGATGTCAGCCTTTACTGCTGGGAAGGACTCAAGAATTCAGAACCTGTTGCTGCTTGAGAGTGAGGTGGGTATTCACAATAAACCACCAAAGCTCTTGACTTTAGATGAGTTTCCTCACTGGAAACAACGTTTTGAGATCTACCTCAATGGAGTAGATCCTAATCTGTGGGAAGCTATCGAGGTTGGGTATAGTACACCGGTGGGAGCAGATGGAGTAAAATTAACGTTAAGTGGGATGACTGACGCACAGAAAGTAAAGTATAATGCAGAGAAAAGAGTTTATGCGATGATAACTCAGTCGATCCCCAAAGATATATTCCACCAGTACTCAGAGAACAAGCAGTCCAAGAAACTGTGGGATGAGCTAGAGAAAAGGTATGATGGGAATGCATCGTTAAAGGCAATCAAGGCAAAGGAGTTAAAGAAGGAATTCGATAACTTCTCATCGATTGGTAACGAGAGTTTAGATGAAGTTATAGACAGATTCTACCACTTGATGAGCGAGTTGCATACACATGGAGTGGAAACAACTATGGAAGAGAAAGTAAGCAACTTCGCAGATGGATTGCCTGATAAGTGGGCTTCATTCATGTCTAATCTTAGACAGAATGGAATACTTATAAAGCTGGATATAAATGACTTTATTCTCAGGCTGCGTGAAGAAGCACTAAGGATGAAGTATAGAGCACAGAAGTCGTCGTATACACAAAACCCAGCTTTATACAATGCCACGCCTCAAGCTAAGACATCTGGAGCACCTCTCCAGACAGCATTTGTGTCTAGCTCGTCAGGTCCTTCACATGCTTCTCCTTCTGGATCAGACACGTCAGGGTCGTCATGTACCCACTATATTGGATCAGAAGCAAGTGCTACCAAATTGAAGACCGAGAATCTCGGTAATGTGACCGTAGAAGTAGCACGAGAGCATATGGATCTTCTCGCCGCAGTAGTTCATTCATATGATGGACTTGTGGCTGGGAAGATTGGAAACTGTCATTTGGCAGATGAAGACTACGAGCAGGTAGATGAAATGGAGCTTGAACGAATGGATATAATGTGGGCCTTAGCTAGCGCTGTCCGAAGGGCGAAGAAGTTTGTTAAGAAGACAGGACAAAATTTGATAGCTACTAAGGATACCACATTTGGTTTTGACAAGAGCAAAGTGACCTGCTTCAACTGTGGAGAGAAAGGGCACTTCAAGAGGGAATGTGTCAAGCCAAAGAAGACGGGTAATGGGAACCCGTTCTCATCCTTTACTCGCCAAGACAAGCAAGCTTCCAGTTCTACTTCATCAAACAAGGACCCAAAAGCCTTGACTGCTCATGATGATGAAGGACAGGACTGGAGTTTTAGATTTGTCTCACCAGAATCTAACATTGCCAGTGTTGAAGATATTGATGATGATTCTGCGAGTGAAGGTGATTTAGCAGTTGATATAGCGATGTCACACAGTGAAGAAACAACTGCAGCTGAAGTCAGTTACATACCAAAGGAGGAGACTTCCACGTCAGATACAGAAAAGTCAGAATCACCAGAACCAGAGACGTCTGATGCTGCGTTGATGGCTAACTCTTCTGAAACAACACAGGTAAGTACAACTGACCAAATGTTTAATAATCATGCTTGTTCTAACTGTGATATGTTTAGGAATAGCATTGATGAAAAATTTGCTAGGTTATTAGATCACAATGATAACTTAGTAAAGGACTTACAACTATGCACTGAGGCCAATAGAGTTCTAAAACAAAATGAGCATAGTTATAAAGAAAAGATAGACCTATTGACTAAGCAACTTAGGGAAACCGAAGTAGTTGCCTTTAATCAATCAAATGACATTAGGTACTATCTAAACTCCCTAGAGGACACTAAGAAACAAAAGGCAGTTCTAGAAGTAGAAGTTAATTCCTTAAAACAGAAACTGCATAGTTGGACTAGTTCTTCACACATAGTTCAACACTTAGTGAGAGAAAGAAATAATGGGGAGGGATTAGGCTACAAAGTGGTTCCACCACCACCTGAGACCTTGATGAACACCAAGTCTAAACCAGTAAACAACAACCCAATCAAGGATCATGTGGTGACCACTCCTCTTGTTACTGATCCAGACACATCATGTTCATCTACTGAATCTGGACAGAAACAAAAGGAGGCCACTTCAAAGGCAAAGGGTAAATTGCCTTGTGTTAATCTGGAAAATGAATTTGAAAAAGTTAACTTAAAGTCAGGGTCAAACAGAGTCAAATCAGAACCCAAAAAGACTTCAAACGTTAATTTTTCACATGCTACAAGTCAAAAACCAGTTAACCAAAAAGTGAACAAGTTAAACAGGTCAAAACAGTTAAATTTGTTAAACCAGAGAAAACATCAAACATGCAAGAGTCAAAACCTAAAGTGATTGATGTTACTAAAGTGTCACACATTTCTCCACAAAGAAAGTCAAATTATAAGGTTGATAGCAGATTGTGCTACAACTGTGGAGAATGTGGACATATTGCTTCCTATTGTCCTTTCTATCAGACACCTAGGAAGAAGATTGATCTTCAGGACTCTAGACCTAGGTCTTCTAAGAGGAGTTCTCTAACTCCACCTAGAAGATCTAGTGAACCTAAAGTCCAACCTGTAAGCCAGACGACTGTTTATCATAAACAGGCATTGCACAAATCTGGCTTATGGAAAGAGAAGACTACCTGTGTGACTGATACTGATGACAAGAAGGAATCTGAGTTACCCTCACCTTCTAAAGGTCAATGGGTAGAGTTTATGATGTGTGATGCCTCTGGGAAACCCAAGACAGTAAAGGCTTGGGTTCCTAACCTAAACTAATACATTTACTTGATATGTGCAGGGTGTTCGGTATAGCGCTGAGACTAACACGTGGATTATAGACAGCGGAGCATCCAGGCACATGACAGGAAATAGAGCCCTTTTATCAAATGTCAAACAAATAAAAGGAGGGCATGTTTCCTTTGCAGGAAACAAGGGAGGATACATCACAGCACAGGGAGAAGTGGGAAATCAGAAAGTTAAGTTTGATAAGGTGAACTACGTTCAACAACTTCAAAATAACTTGCTTTCTGTTTCCCAAATCTGCGATAAAGGATTTAAAGTCATCTTCGACAACAACAAGTGTTACGTGCTGAAGAAAGACTATATGATTCCAGAGGACCAAGTTCTGATGACTGCTTCAAGATATAAGATCTGTATGTTTGGATCTGTCAACAGCTGCTCCAACGGATCATGAAGTGCAGTGCTTTCTATCTAAAGCTACTGAGAAGGACTCAATCTCCTGGCATAGGAGAATGGGACACATTAGTCAAAGGAAGATGAATCACTTGATTCAGAAGGACTTAGTGAGAGGAGTAAATGTCAAGAACTTCCAACTTCCTGACTTTTGTGTAGCTTGCAAGAAAGGCAAACAGACAAAGAAGTCTCATAAGGAAAAGAAAGTTCATTCAATAGAACTTCCTCTTGAACTTCTTCACATGGATCTGTTTGGTCCAGTCAGTACAAGGAGCATTGCAGGCGATCTGTACTGTTTTGTGGTCACTGATGACTACTCAAGGTTCACTTGGGTAATGTTTCTGAAATCCAAATCAGAAACATTTGAGTCATTCAAGGAATTAGTCACCACTCTGGAATCTCTCTACAAGCTAAAGGTTAGACAAGTACGCTCAGACAACGGGACCGAATTCAAGAATCAATGGATGGAGGCATACTGCAAGGAAAAGGGAATTGTTCATCAATTCACTTCAGCATACACGCCTCAGATGAATGGTGTTGCTGAGAGGAAAAATAGGAGCTTGATAGAGACTGCACGGACTATGCTGGCGGACTCGAAACTGCCTATCCAATTCTGGAATGAGGCAGTAGCAAATGCATGTTATACACTGAATCGAGTCCTAATAGTCAAGCGCCACGGAAAACATGTTATGAGCTACTACAAAGACGCAAACCGAATTTGGAGTACCTTGAACCCTTGGCGCACCGTGTACACTTCTGAAGAAGACTCAAGAAGGAAAATTCAGCGAGAAGGCAGATGAAGGAATCTTTCTAGGATACAACATACCGAATAAGCGAGTTTACAATAACTCAACGGGTCTTGTAGAAGTGTGGTGTAATGTCGACGTTCAGAGATATACCACACCACCTACAGGCAAAGGACCTGCCTACTTCTTCGATTATGATGGATTCTTCAAATCCTTCAACATACCTCTCTCTCCCTCGGATGATGAGCTAGCTACTAGGATGATGTATGATATTCTGAATACACCATCTAGCACACAGGGAGAATCATCTACTCAGTCAGGGGGAGTAGTCGACGACAGTGACTCCTCCTCTGAAGATGAAGCTGAAGAAGATGACCAGAACAGTCAGGAGGAACAGGTTCCAGTTCCAGCAAGTCCACAAGCATCTACGAGTGATGCACCTTCGACTTCAGAACCTCAAACTCCAACTACCTCAGATGCAGAACCAAATGTTCATAATCTTGGCTCTGAGGTAGCTGTTCCTACTACTCCAGGATCACGACTAAACGTCTATCATCCCCTTGACAATGTTATTGGGGATGTCAGATCAGGAGTACAAACCCGAAATCAGTTATACTCAGCTGATTACGCCTCGGTTATGGAGAAAGGTTACATTCATGATGGTGCCTATCGATGTTTTGTCTCGCAGGTTGAGCCAAAATATGTCAGTGAGGCACTCAATGATGAGGCGTGGGTGAGTGCCATGCAAGAAGAACTTCTGCAGTTTAAGAAGTTAGGTGTATGGACACTAGTTGATAAACCTAAAGGTGCTAAAGTCATTGGCACTAAATGGGTACTAAAATGCAAGAAGGATGACCAAGGGGTCATTATCAGGAACAAAGCTCGACTGGTGGTTCAAGGTTTTCGCCAAGTCGAGGGAATTGACTACAATGAGGTGTTTGCACCCGTGGCAAGGATGGAAGCTATTCGTATCTTCCTTGCCTATGCATCGTACATGAAGATCAAAGTCTACCAATTAGATGTAAAGAGTGCATTCCTTCATGGGGAAATCAGAGAAACAGTCTATGTAAGTCAACCCGAGGGTTTTGAAGATCCTTATCATCGGGATAGAGTTTACAAGCTCGACAAAGCTTTGTATGGGCTTCATCAAGCTCCTCGAGCTTGGTATGAGAAACTCTCAACTCATCTTGTGAAACACGGCTTTCGCAGGGGAGTAATTGACTGTACACTGTTTATTAAGGAAAAGGATGGCGACCTACTGCTTGTACAGATATATGTTGATGACATAATCTTCGGGTCAAAGAACGAAGAGTTATGTAAAGAGTTTGAAGCAGTAATGAAGAAAGAATTTGAGATGAGTGCCATGGGGGAGATGAAGTTCTTTCTCGGGTTACAGGTGGATCAAACACCTAATGGAATCTTTCTACATCAGACCAAGTATGTAGGAGACATTCTCAGTCGCTTTGACATGGAGAATGCTTCTGCTGCTGGGACTCCACTTGCTACTAATCATGATATAGCACCGGATGATAATGGAGATCTAGTAGATGCCACTATGTACCGAGGAATGATCGGATCCCTCATGTATCTCACTGCCTCAAGACCTGATATTATGTATGCTACATGTCTATGCTCAAGATATCAGGCTAAACCAAAGGTCAACCATCTGATCGGGGTCAAGAGGATTTTTCGTTATCTGAAGGGTACACCCACACTTGGATTGTGGTACCCTCATGATGATGACTTTGAG
Organism: Flaveria ramosissima; assembly: GCA_025215565.1. NCBI lineage: Eukaryota > Viridiplantae > Streptophyta > Magnoliopsida > Asterales > Asteraceae > Flaveria > Flaveria ramosissima. Next base: position 38,602,070 of record CM046032.1, on the reverse strand, counting down.
CTTACCGCGTATAGTGACTCGGATTACGGGGGCTGCAAGATGAACTACAAGTCTACATCAGCAGGGTGTCAATTCTTTGGGAGAAGATTAGTTACCTGGCAGTGTAAGAAGCAGACATCGGTTGCCTTGTCAACCTGTGAAGCCGAATATGTTGCTGCTGCAAGTTGCTGTTCTCAAATCATCTGGATTCAACAGCAAATGCGGGATTACGGTTTAAAATTCTCATCTACTCCTATTTTTGTTGATAACTCTGCTGCAATTGCAGTAACTAAAAATCCGGTCCAACATCCTAAGACCAAACACATCGGTATTAAATACCATTTCATAAGAGATTGTTTTGAAAAGAACTTAATTGATGTGGTTAAAATTAATACTGATTTTCAACGCGCTGACCTCTATACTAAAGCCTTTGATAAACCACGTTTTCAATATTTATTAGAGGTCAACGGTGTTAAAAAGAAAAGTGAGGTAATTCCTGATGATGAAAATGTGTAGTCCGATGTCGTGTAGTTAAATTTTTTTATTTATTTTTATTTATTTATTTGATTTAATTTTATTTAAACTCATGTTCGCTTGCTGTTTATTAAAATCCTAAAATAATTAAACCAGAAATGATTTTAGTATTTTAGGGGGAGAATATGTCAGCAAGTTAACATTAAAAAAAAAAAAAAAAAAAATGAGGGAGAAGGAGTAGCGAGCTGAAATAAGGTAGATTGTATCTGTGATACCGATTCAATACCTTTGGAAAATGATAGTACACAGGAACAAATCAAGAGGGACTTTAAAATTTAAGTGTTAGTAATATGCAAAAGTTCAAAGTAATAAATCTGTGTAGTCTAAGCAATACTAAAAGGAAAGATGATAGAAAACTGGCAACTCCTAAGGTGACACAAAGAAAGTAGACTTAGAGGTTGCTAGACCATATATGATATGTTGGTAGATTCAACACAATAGACAAATAGACCGGATTGGTGATTTCAAGATAAAACTAAAGTGTTCAACTGACTGTGGGCGTCCATCTTATCACTGGTTAACACAATCAACAATATTCCAATAAGGGGTAATGAGCAATTAAACGCCACAAATGTGTGCGGATGACCATAACTAGAGCAAAGCAAAGAAAAAATTGAAAGACAAATGCAATAAAGCTAATGACTTATGTTGTTGGTGCATTTTGTGCAAAATAAAATAAGCTGCTCTAACAAGGAGATAGGTTATGTGCCTCTCTGCTGTGCGATGGCACTGACCTGAGGATAAGCATAACCTAGATATTCTAGAATTCATTGTTGTTTGCCGCCTCTCTGCTGTGCGATGGCACTGACCTGAGGACAGGCTTCTCTTTGAAAGCTCTAAGAATAGTCTCTTCTTGTAATAATACCCGTAGACCGCTCAAAAGCTCCTGAGGGATGTTGATTACCATATAAGTGTGGGATCCACAAGTGTTAGTTGAAATAATTACACCTAAATAAGTCACCAGTCTGTGTCAAAAGTCTGTGTATGGATTTAAGTGGACAAACATACTGACAATCATTGTGGCTACATTCTCAAAGGTCCAAATCAATGTGAGAATCTAAGAGTTTCAGTATGATTTCCTTATGTTGCTAACGACTCTGGATGAACATCGAGAACTTGAGCATCAAAAGGTTTTATAACGAGTCCCAAATGATTTGAATTGCCTGTATGATTCCAAAAATTGATTGGTCCAGATGTGATCAACCTAAGTTGAAGCTATCTACTCCCGATCCAAATCCCGTAGATATCAATCTCTGGATTTATCTCTCACAAAAAGCCAAAAATATGTCTGATTATGTAATTAGTTTAAATTCTTAAATTAGTTAGTTTGTTTTAAGTTTTAACTTGAGTCAAGTGTCGGGCTACATCAGGAAAATCAGAAGGAATAAACTCACTAAAAGGGTCATGTCTGAGATGACCATATGTGCTTTGAAAGGTTATATCAGTCACGTCTGAGGTGACAAAGTATTTTTAAAAGGGGTCACGTCTGAGGTGACCAAAGTGGTTAAAAGGATCACGTCTGAGGTGATCAAAGTGTTTTCAAGATAAAAGGATCATGTCTGAGATGATCAAAAGTTCATAACGTTAATTTAATTAATATAAAAGAGTTAAAGGTAAATTGGTAAAATAGCAGAAAAATTAACTAAGTATGACCCATTCGCACGAATGGACCATACGTATGGACTAACCATACGAATGAAGTCCATTCGCACGAATGGATCATACGATTAGTCCAATCGGAGGCTTAAGTGCGAACGAGTGAGTCAGTCGCACGACTGAACTTCAGTCGGACGACTGGAGAAGGGCGACTGACCCAATCGCACGACTGAGTCCCACTCGCACGACTGAAAGGTGCGAATGAACTCAGTCGCACGATTGGATCTAGGGTGGATATAAATAGAGGTGGAGTCGGTCGCAGAGACTCCTCATTCTCAAATCGCCCCTAATTCGCATATCCTACCGTTACTCTGCCAAAATTTTATTTGCCTGAGTTTTCTTGTTGATTCTGTGATACTGACGTTCGTTCATCATCGTACAGGTATTTTGAAGTCTTATTCCATCGAAATCAGAAAGAATGGAACCCTAATTGATTGTTAAAACTGTGAAAGGCGAACCGAGACCTTAAAACCCTAATAACCTATTAAAACTAAGCAAGATGTTAAAATTGAGTCAAATAGGTTGTTAGTGAAGAGAATGCGACACTAAAGAACCGGTTAATTGAGTGATAAGACTTATTCTGCGTAGATTCGATCTTTGGACGACTGAACACATGAGACAGACGACTGGTCGTCCGGATGAACTTCAGTCGCACGACTGAAGGGAACGATTCACTTAACCGCACGACTGAACCATGCGAATGAGACTCAGTCGCACGACTGGTGTAACCGCACAAGAGTTCATGCGCATGAGGTCAATCGCACGTCTGAACCTCAATCGCACGATTCAGTCGCACGACTGTCTTCAGTCGTACAACCTCAATCGCATGACAGATAATTTTTATTCAAAGTTTAAGTGTTGCTTTATACTCTTAGCCAACGAAACTAACGTTTATGTTATTATGTGTTACAGATGGCGAGTAGATGGAATATGAGCACCAAGCACAACATATGTGCTCACCTGGACTTGACATCCAGGAATGCAGCCGACTTCGCTGGCATTATTACTTTTCTACAGAGATCCAGGATCGCTCACGCTATATCCACTCCCTGCACACCATACAGATCAGTGCAGCAGGCCTTCTGGGAAGGCGCATCTGTAGACAGATCCACCGAGCCTCATTGCATCAGGAGCTCGATTTTTGGTGAGGCTATCACTATTTCTGAGGAGGATCTGAGGATAGTTCTACAGTTTGGAGACGATGCTGAGTGTCCCACACGTCTACACCCCCTCACGGTCCGTGGATGTTTCATGAGAGCCAAGTACTCTGGGGACATCAATGCCGGGGTACTCAACAAGAGTAACCTCTGTCCCCAGTTTAAGTACCTTGCGCACGTGCTGCTGAAGTGTATAGCATCACGGAAGGGAGGTTTTGACGAGCTCTCCGACCAGATCCAGAACGCATATGCAGCGTTGGTGCTGAACCACCCGTTCAGCTTCTCCAAGATGATATTCAGTTACTTGGTGGAGAACCTCGAGGGGAAGGGGAAGGAAGGCTTCTGTATGTACCCTAGATTTCTACAGATGATCATTGATCAGAAGCTTCCCTCCCTGCCGAAGGAGAAGGAGGATGCTGTTATTCTTGAGGTCATGGACGACACGACTCTTGGCCGGATGAAGGTCTACAGGGGGAAGCAGGTGAAGCCCCCTGTCAGGAGGTTGTTTGGGCATCTGGCCCGTGCCTGATTATGTGGCGCCAGCAAAGAGGAAGTGGCGCCACGAGGACAGTGACTCAGATGTGGAGCATATCGCTATACCAGAGACTGACTCTGATGATGATGATAGCGGCGACGCCGGGGATGACATGCCTGCCCCATCTAGAGGCACAGATACAGACGTTATTCCCCCGGGGTCAGCCACTGCCGGAGAGGTCGCAGAGATGGCCGGTTTCCATCAAGAGTTTGTTGCTGGTGATATCGAGGAGGAGGAGTCAGATGAGGAGCCCCTCACCAGGACTGTGGGAAGCAAAGTAGTTCCCACAGACCACGGGCTTAAGGTGGTTGGTGAGCACCCCAGGGACTCCTCGGAGAGAGATACTGACCCGAACTACGTTCCGGGGTCAGTTAGCAGAGCTGCAGGGGGAGCATCTACTTCCTCCGGGACTAGGAGGAAGCGGATGGCTCAACCACATGGTTTGAAGAAGAAGAAGCGTCGTTTGACCTTCGTGACTACCACCACAGCCACCACTACCACCACTACTGACATACCACCCATCACCACAGCCACTACTCCTACTACCACATCCACCACTTTACCTACCACCACTGTAGCTATCCCATCCATCACCAGATCATTCACTCCTACTTCACCACCATCAGCCCACCGACCCATATTCACCACTGCCACTGCCACCACCACCACACATCATGCTGGACCGTCAGCCCAGCCCTCACATGCTCATGGATTCACTCTACCTCACATCGGGGTAGAGGAGCAGCTCTCAGCGCTAAACCGTATGGTGATGCGTCTGCTTGCTGCGGACGAGGAGAAGGCGGCGCAGATCCGCCAGCTGACCGACCTTGCTGCTGCCCAATCTCAGCAACTGGCAGAGCAGGCTCGGGTCATAGACCAGCAGAGAGTTGAGGTGTCCCAACTCCAAGACATGCAGGCTCAGTCCGTCAAACGTATTGAGGAGTTGGAGACGACCAACAAGACTATCATGCTGAGGCTAAAGGGGTCGAAGGATGAGCCCCTGAAGCTAAAGGAAGGTGACGGGGATGATGGAGATGATGATGATGAAGATGAGGATGATGATGAGGAAGATGATGATGATGAGGAGACTGAAGAAGATAGGACAGAAGGACGTGATGATGATGACGAGGCAGAAGGAGGGGATGCGGCTGCATCGGCCTCTGCTTCAGGTCAAGAGCGGAGATCCAAACATCGACAAGACCAGTCATCCACTACTTCTGCTCCTCCGAGCGACACGCCACAGATTCAAGACAAAAGTACTGATTAGACGTTTTATGTATTTATTTATTTTGTACTTGAATCATGTAATGAAAAACAAGTGTATTAAATGTTTATATATATTAAGTTAATGTATGTCTGTTTGATTAATTACTAATGATTTATGTGTTGAATGTTTATATCAAACAGATCCAAACTTTCAAAGGGATGAGTTTGACTTTGCTCCCCTTCAAATGGTCAAGACTCAATTAACCATGATTCTTGACCTACAAGGGATAGTAAGACGGTCTGTGAGTTATACCCCTGAAGAAGGGGAGATAATTCATGACCTGTCTGATGAGCAACTGGCAGAAATGTTCAGACTCAATCCCGATGAAATAGTGAAGGACGCTCCAACAGTTGATTCAACCAGTGATGAGGAACTAAATGACATTGATGAAGTTGAGGTTGAAGACATTACTGCAGAAGAGTATCCTCAGTACGCTGACGCCGAGGGAAATGTGGTCCCCAATCTGGGTGAATCCCTAGTCAGTGATACTTTTGAGGTACTTGACAAGATGGAGCAAGAAGCAGAAAAGACTGAAGGAACAGCCCAAGCCTCCAATGCAGACGTAGATATTCGCAAGGCTGAATGGATTGCCTGTTTTGAAGAAGTACGAGCCCAGCGTGCTGCACCAAAGAGAGATGCCTACACCAAGCTCTACAGAGTCAAGAAACACCATAAGGTGTCAGGCATGATTATCTCATGGGCTTATTTTGAAGACCTTAACGCTTATGCAGTTAAGAGGGAGCAGGGCATAGAGTACTTCAGGTTCCCACATGATCTGAAGACTCTACCTGGTTTTGAGCTCAACCAGCTGGCTAAACTAAAGCTGCTATATGCTGACCCGAGAAAGATGTCAGGCTGGTTTGAGGCTGCCCTGAGGAAAGAGTACCACACCAGGTGGGTCAACTTCAAACCTCAACAACCTACGAGGTATATCAGACGTTCTGAAGTTGATCCCATAACTGGTAAGCCAAAGATAGTGCTGAAGTGGAGTCCCCCGAGAACAATGTCGAGAATCCCTCTCAGGGAAATGCCACAGGACTTCACTCCCCACTTCAAATGGTGGTACTATGATTGGAGAACCGCTGAAGCTGTCATAGTGTTGAATAAAGAGGGACAAATGGATACTATCAGGGTATTCGACCCAATGTGGCTAACCAACTTGTCTGCTAATGATGTCTACACATTATACAAGTGGCCACTATTCTATGACACGCAAGATATTGTACAAGCCCTCCAATTCCAAAATGTCATAAGACTCTGCTTTGCTTTTGAGATACACGCAGGAGTCACTAAAGAGGAGAAGTACAAGAAGTATAAGGAGGTGATGCAGAAGACAAGAGAATAGATAGATCTAGGTCCAAGGGGGAGTTTGTTGATACATGTATGTCCCTAGATCATGATTTGTAATGTAATGAACTTGTCTGTCTGATTATGATGTAATTGTAATCAATTAATGAAATGATATGAATTGGTTGTTACTTGTAATGTTTAATATTTCATTAATGAGTTGTGATTGAATTGATTGGGTTTATGAGTGTTTGAATGAGTGCACATTAAGTTATATTAAATAGAACATTCAAACTTAACTTAATGAAGGTCTCATGCGGATGGCCCATGCGAATGGACCACACGCATGAATAACTTCATACGATTGACTCAATCGCACGACTGAACCAGGAGACTGAATCAGTCGTATGATTGACACATAAGATTGACTCAATCGCACGACTGAAGACTCAGTCGTGCGGATGAATCAACCGCATGGTTCAATCGCACGACTGAACCATAATTATGGCCCAGTCGCACGATTGAACAATACTAACCTATAAATAGACCCAATTCGTGGGAAAACGTAAGCATTCATCCCATTACGATTCCAGACGTACCCTAGCCGTCCAGAAGCCTCCCAAATCGTTCTCCAAGTTCATAGAACACATCAGATCGGTTCCTAATCGATTTCTGACGTTGATTTCAATTCTTGATTGATTCATCGTGTGTTCTCACTGATTGGATCGCCAATCAAATAGGATTCCGCACTATTTGAGTTGGTTTAACACGCAATCACTCGGTATTTCGTTCAAATACCAGGTCCTAACAAACGGTTATGGCCTTAGTGAGCATGTAGGGCATGATGATGATGATGTTGCATGTTTATGCATATTATGAATGTATGATGTTGCCCTGTATGATGATGATGAATGTGTATGATATGTTCCTTATTATGATGTATGCTTATCTTTCTTGTGGCTTTACATGTCATGCTAATGAATGAATGAATGAATGAAGTATTATGTAATGTAAAGCGAAAGATAATGAAAGAGGAACATGAAGTAAGAATGCATGCATTAATGAATGATTAATGAACGAAAGAAAGGCTTGCAAGCATATATATTGGGGTGAGCGACTTTGTGTTGCAAAAGACTCGGATGAAGTGCAATCATTTAGATTGCCTATGAGGTGAGCAACCTTGTCATTGCAAAAGACTTGAGTAATGTGCTATCGTGATGTTGCCTTGGGGTGAGCAACCTTGTTGTTGCAAAAGACTCGGATAGCTTGCTATCGTGATGGGCAATAAGGTGAGCAACCCTAGGGGTGCAAAAGACTCGGATAGCATGCAATCATTGAGATTGCCATTGAGGTGAGCGTCTATGTTGTCGCAAAAGACTCGGAAGGAAGAATGAATGAAAAGAATGGAAGATAATGAATGAGATGAAAGATAATATTGATATTATCTGTGTATATGTATGTTGAATGATCGCATGATAATGGAATAGTTTTTGATGAAAGTAAAGTATATTTATTTTATAAAACTATAACTCACTCAGCAACGCTGACTTTTATTACATTTTTCAGTTGGTAGGTAAATGATTGCTGAGGATGGCACGGCAAGACTACTCGGCTCTTTTGGGATGACATTCTTTTGATTAATGTTTTTGCATTGTAATGCGAACAAGCTATTTTGTAACGAATGTTGTATTAACTTGCAAAAGCATTTATATAGAAATGAAAGCGTATTTTAATGTTCCGTTGCAATGTTTTTAAGAGACAAATATAAATATGTGATTTATGTGCGACGAATGACCAACTGTAAGCGTCCCGGGAACGGGGCCTTACAATTCATTCATACTTTAACTTTTACATTCTTTTATCATTATGACTTTTCCTTTCCATTAACCATAAACCTTACCCTTCTGTTCATGGTACTGGACCTAGGCCTATCATAGACCTTCTATAACGGTGCACCACACCTCATGGCCACAACACCTAAGGTAAAGTTTAGGTGTACTATGCAATACCTTTCTGTTCATGGTTCTGGACCTAGGCCTATCATAGACCTTCTATAACGGTGCATCGCACCTCGTGGTCACAGTACCTAAGGTATGAATATAGGTGTACCATTGCCATATGCAATACCTTTCTGTTCATGGTTCTGGACCTAGGCCTATCATAGACCTTCTTAACGGTGCATCGCACCTCGTGGTCACAGTACCTAAGGTATGCAACAATAGTTCTATACAAATGGTCAATCACAAAGAAAGACCCCGATGTGCATACCATACTTGCAAGACTTTTTTTTACTTTCATTACTCATTAATGCATGCATTCTTACTTCATGTTCCTCTTTTCTTTATCTTTCACTTTACGTTACATAATACTTCATTTTGTTCATTTACATGACACGTAAAGCTACAAGAAAGATAAAGATACATAATAACAAGGAACATAGCATACACAGCCATCAACATCATACAGGGCAACATCATATATACATAACATCATGCATAAACATGCAACATCATCGCCATGCCCAACATAACCTCTAAGGCCTCTATAGTCATCGTACATGAACTTACGGGAACTTCTACGTCAATGCTTACATCTGCACTTTCCCCTGAAAGTTAGAAGTTGAACTAAGCTTCTCCTCGGGTGCAACAGCCCTATTCGGGCGTATGGACACCCTTCAGTCGCATGGCCTCCAGGCGACTGAACATCATGCGATTGGACTCATGCGGATGAACATCTATGCGAATGGACACCCAATCGTGCGTATGGACCTCATGCGGATGGAACTAACGCGAATGAGCACATATGCGACTGACCTCATGTGAATGGACTCAATGCGAATGAGTCCCATGCGATTGGAACTAATGCGACTAAGCACCCATGCGACTGGACCCTCAGTCGTATGACTCCCCATGCGACTGGACTCCCAATCGTACGAATGAAACCTTAGTCGTGCGAATGAACCCTCAATTGTGCGAATGAACCTCAATCGTGCGACTAAACCTCAATCACACCTCAGTCGGACGTATGGCCTCCAGTCGGTCGCCTAGCCCTAGCTGATGCAGAAAGGAGTTCATCCCAAACCCAATCTGCCATTTTCGGCCTCCAAGCTCATCCAAACCCATTCTAAGCCTAAATCAACCATCCTAGACCTTAGGAATGCATACCATAACACCATACACGCACACACAAGCCCGGAAACAAACTCTAAACGCATCACACACAACACACCCAAATGGGTCATACACACACCCATACAAAAACAGGTTTTTCATTCTTTCTAGCACCAAAATCGTTTGAAAACAAGTAATAGTGGGGTCCTATAACTCACACAAACGATCACAACGAGAAGATTTTCGATTTGACTCGCTCCTCAATGATTTTGCTCACTCGAACCAACCCGAACCAACTTTTCTTCCTTTCTCTCTTCTCCTCTTGTGTTTGGATGAAAATGAGTGTGGGGAGAGGGTTATGGCTGCCCTCTCCCTTTAAATACCACCACACTCGACTTTCTCTCGGTGGCGAGTTTCATCCCTCGACTTTGGACTTTATTTCTTTTTCTTCACTCGCCGGCTTCAAAATAAATAAATAACCGGGTGTTACAAGTCCACCCCCTTAAATAGGTTTCGTCCCCGAAACCCGTTATTCCTCGAACAAACGTGGGTAATGCTGCCTCATTTCTTCTTCAGTTTCCCACGTTGACTCAGATCCCTTCCTGTGCCTCCATTGTAGACGCACAAGAGGAACCGTTTTATTCCTCAGCCTCTTCTCCTTTCGGTCGATGATTGCCACTGGTTGCTCCACATATTGGAGCCGTTCATCTACCTCGATATCTTCCAGTGGAACAATCATATCTTCATCTGCCAAGCACTTTCTTAGATGAGATACATGGAATGTCGGGTGAATTCCACTTAACTCATCCGGTAACTCCAGTCTATAGGCCACCTCTCCTACTCGAGCAATGATTTGGAAAGGGCCTATGTACCTCGGGCTCAATTTGCCCCGCTTTCGGAAGCGAATGATGCCCTTCCAAGGTGAGACCTTCAACATAACCCGGTCACCACCTGGAACTCAATCGGTCTGCGTCGTTTATCAGCATACGACTTCTGTCTATCTTTGGCTGCCTTCTTGAAGGCTTTGATCTTTTCAAGCTTCTCAGTCGTAGCCTCGATCAACTCGACTCCTAACTCCTTCTGACCAATATCACCCCAACAAACGGGTGTTCTGCATCTCCTACCGTATAGCATCTCATATGAGAGCATACCAATGCTGGCATGATAACTGTTGTTGTACGAGAATTCAGCTAACGGTAGGTGGTCATCCCAGCTTCCTCCAAAATCGATAACACATGCCCGAAGCATGTCCTCCAATGTCTGAACGGTCCTTTCTAACTGACCAGCAGTATGTGGATGATAAGCCGTGCTAATATGTAACCTCGTCCCCATAGCGTCGTGGAACTTCTTCCAAAATTTGGATGTAAACCAGGTGTCGCGTTCAGACACAATAGACACCGGCACACCATGACGAGTTACAATTTCCTTGATGAACAGATCAGCCAACCTCTCAGATGAATATGTCTCGCGGATCGGTAGAAAGTGAGCACTCTTCGTCAGACGATCAACTATCACCCATATGGCATCATACCCTTTCGGGGTACGCGGCAACTTTGTAATGAAATCCATGGTGATGTGCTCCCACTTCCATTCCGGTATATCCAAAGGTTGGATCTTCCCATACGGCTTCTGATGCTCGGCCTTCACTTGCAAGCAAGTAAGGCACTTACTCACATACTCCACTACGTCACGCTTCATACCCGGCCACCAATAATCTTTCTTCATGTCGTGGTACATTTTCGTAGCACCGGGATGAATAGAGTATCGAGTCTTGTGAGCTTCATCCATAATCTTCACCCGTAGATCCCCAAAACGAGGAATCCACATTCGTCCAAATCGGGTTCTAACACCAAGTGTGTTTTCACCCAACTCCGCGATCAGACCTCTCATTCTTTTAGAGTTAAGATGATCTTCTTTCAATGCCTCATCTTGAAACTCTTTGACTTGCTTCATCACATCCGAGGTCATGATCAACTGGTATGCTTTCACCCGAATCGGCTCGGGTCTCTCCTTTCGGCTAAGGGCATCCGCCACCACGTTGGCTTTGCCCAGATGGTAATGGATCTCGCAATCGTAATCCTTTATAAGCTCCAACCATCGTCTCTGCCTCATATTCAGGTCTTTCTGCTCGAAGAAATACTTCAAGCTCTTGTGGTCAGTGAAGATGGTGCACTTCGTCCCGTAAAGATAGTGCCTCCAAATCTTTAACGCAAAGACCACAGCTGCTAGCTCCAAGTCATGAGTAGGATAGTTGACCTCATGAACCTTCAACTGTCGGGATGCATAGGCTATGACCTTTCCTCTCTGCATTAACACGCACCCCAACCCTGAGTAGGAAGCATCAGAATAAACCACCAGATCTTCACTTCCATTCGGGTAATGACAGAACTGGAGCTAGAGTCAACCTCGCCTTCAGTTCCTCGAACGCCTTCTCTTGAGCTTGACCCCATACGAACTTCACATCTTTTCAGGTCAACTTAGTTAGTGGAGAAGCGATCTTAGAAAAGTCTTGGATGAATCTTCTGTAGTAGCCTGCAAACCCAAGGAGCTACGAATCTCGGATGGCGTCTTTGGTGACTTCCATTGTATAACCGCCTCCACCTTTGCCGGGTCCACCATAATCCCGCCAGGATTCACCACGTGACCCAAGAACTAAACTTCGCGCAACCAGATCGCGCACTTGGAGAACTTGGCGTACAACTTCTCCCTTCTCAACGTCTCTAGAACTTCCCGAATGTGACCGGCATGCTCTGTCTCGCTCCTCGAGTAAATCAGGATGTCATCAATAAACACGATCACTGATTTATCCGACATCGGCCGACACACTCGATTCATTAGATCCATAAAAGCAGCTGGCGCATTGGTCAAACCAAAAGACATGACAAGGAACCCATAGTGACCATATCATGTGCGAAAAGCTGATCGAAGATCTATCTTTGAAAACCAACTGGCACCTTGCAGCTGATCAAACAAATCATCGATTCTCGTTAAGGGGTATCGGTTCTTTATCTTCAACTTGTTCAGCTCACGGTAGTCAATACATATCCTCATACTACCGTCTTTCTTCTTCACAAACAGGACCGGAGCACCCCAAGGAGAGATACTCGGTCTAATGAACCCCTTATCAAGTAGCTCTTGCAACTGCTCCATCAACTCTTTCATCTCTGTCGGAGCCAGCCGATACGGTGCTTTGGCAACAGGTTGGGCACCCGGTATCAGATCAATCTGAAACTCGATCTCTCTGTCAGGTGGCACTCCTGATAAGTCTTCTGGGAACACGTCTGGAAAGTCACACACAACCGGTACATCGGCTAGTTGTGGTGTTGGCGTATCCACATCCTTTACATAGGCCAAGTAGGCACTACATCCACGCCTCATACACTTTCCCGCCACCGCCATCGAAATTACTTTCGGAATCATCGTGACCCGATCACCATAAACCGTTACCGAACTCCCGTCAGGCGCTGACAACTGAATCATCTTCTTGCGATACACAATGTTCGCCTCGTAGTCCGCTAACCAATCCATCCCAAGAACCAAATCAAAACCACCTAAGGTCATCACAAACGGTCTAACAGGAAACTTATGACCATCTAGCTCCATATCGACTTTCTCTCGGTGGCGAGTTTGGTCCCTCGACTTTGGACTTTATTTCTTTTTCTTCACTCGCCGGCTTCAAAATAAATAAATAATCGGGTGTTACATAAGTTGACACACTGTTGTTTAAGTAGCAGGTATGTCGATGATGACGAGTTGTCTCTCTTCAGAGACGAAGGTTTTCCTGTTTACTCGCATATAATACCATGGGACATGTAGGCGATGATGATGCTAAAAGATAATTGGTTCGTTGTCATGGCGTGGTGAACCGAAATGTTTGCAGCCACAACGTACTAAATCGTTTTTCTGAGCCTAATTTGTTTATCCGAGACACCGCGTGCAACGCGCGTGAGGACAATCACTCATTCTTAAAACCAGCGTTCTTAAGGCCAAAGGGTCGGCGGAAAAGGGGGGAAAGCTCTCCGTTCCTGGTTCTCCTGTAGGTGGATCCTCCAAACCACAAGAATCCTTAGTTAGAATTAGAATGGGATTCCAACTCAACACCTTTTGAGTGAGATTTTGAGAAGAGTTTCTCTTTGGAGAGCACAGTACGATGAAAGTTGTAAGCTGTGTTTGGGGGGGAGGGGGAGTTATTGTCTATCGTTGGCCTCTATGGTAGAATCAGTCAGGGGACCTGTAAGGCGGTGGTTTACCCTGTGGCGGATGTCAGCGGTTCGAGTCCACTTATCTCCAGCTCGTGAACTTAGCCGATACAAAGCTATATGATAGCACCCAATTTTTCCGATTCGGTGGTTCGATCTATTATTTATCATTCATGGACGTTGATAAGATCCATCCATGCCATATGCCATATGCTACCAACGTTATTTCTTAAATAAATACAAGAATTAAAGAAACAAAACACATGTGCCACTTTTTATCAACTGGTAGAGCTTCATTTTCTTTAATCAACTTACCAAGTTTTAAATCTTGGCGCTATAACTTTTTTTTCCACTAACACAATAAGCCCACAAGAAATGCAAGTGCCCACCTTTTACCTCTCAACTTTAGAAACTTTCAAAGTTAACATTTCAACTTTGTAAGCTTTCAACTTAAACCCGTAACTTTTTAATGTTTCAACTTTACCCCTCACACTATATAAATGCGTTTTTAACCTTTTTGTTTTTTTCTGTTTTAATTTTCCTTTGATAAATTTCATTCGTAAACTTTTATTTAAAGACTAATTTATTGTTGTATTTACTTTTTTCTAAGCCTCCCTGTATAAACTTTATTAAAAACGACATTGTATTTAAAATATGGTATATATTGGGTGTCGTAGGTTATATTGACTCTTCTTCCTATCAATGTTTTCATATCGGAACCAAGTTGCCACAAATTTATATAATTCTTTGCAGGACCGGTTAAAGGATGGTCAATACAATCAGTCTCACAATGAGGAGAGTGTTAGAACACTTAACAGATCAAATAGGGAACCGGGTTTATATGAATGATACTGAGAACACAAGTAAGTAATGAGACAGAACTAAGAACAAGAACAGAATGAGTATAGTTTTCAAGAATGCTGTATATTGCTCTCAAGTTCTTTTACAAGTGTTACAAAGCATAAAGATAAATACAAGAACCTGAGATACTTTATATTACATCCTACAGCCGGCCATACTTTGAAGGCCAGCTAGAAACACTAATCTAGATAACAAGATCAATGTAAAGTCAAAAGGCAGATTGCTTTTTGACTAGTAACTATGATATGCCATAGCTCACATCCTAATATATTACATATAGGATAAAATGTGCAAAGTAGAAAGTTACAGACCCCAAACCATAATCTACATTTGATAAAAGCATGGACCTTTTCACCAACTTATACAAGTTGGTGAGTCTTCAGAGTTGCAGCGGAAAGTTGGTCAGCTTTATGCAAAAGTTGATCAGAGAAAGCATGTATTCTCTGTCTTTGGAAGAAATCAATCTTCACTCATTTGGCTTCGGAAGGCTTTGTGTTTGAAGCTTCAGAAGACTTCATCTTTGGCTTCGGAAGATTTTACACTTAAGAGTATTTGTTTTTGAAGAGTGTAAAACTTCCGAAGTAATTTCTACTCTGCACATCATGCATGCAAGCTGCAAGCTCTTTGGTTGCTTTGGTTGCATCAGCCTTTCAAATATAAGCTTAAATTCTTTTATGTACTTAATTACAATAATATCATTAACCCAACAAGCGCAACAAAGTACGTAGACGCGTTGCATGCGTAATGTAGTTTGTATACACGTCACAACGTGCCATTAAATCGCACTACACCGCAACACACAGACCTTACTTTTAAATTGTATTTTTTATGTATGTTTCGATTTTCTACGTTTTGATGTAAATTTTGTTTGGAAATGAGTCGGGTCAAGTATAATTCGTTTTGATCATTTGACGGTATAACTGACGTAAATAATTTGAAAATGAGTTGGGTCGATTGTAATATATACTTTATGATGCCGTATACGGCTCCGCCGCGACGGGTTAAGTAACCGGTTACCATTATAGTGAGAAGAGCAAATGATCACTATCAATTAGTGAGGCAAGTAGAAAAAATACCACCTTATTAATGGTATGTGACAATGATCTTTATTGAATATAAAAGTTAAATAATAAAGAGAAACCTTTTTTATATAAAGAAGTTGATTATCCACATGAATAATATGCATAAATATTTCTTTTCTTATGCTTTTATTTACTTACAATCTTTATTATTATTTCTTTATAAATAACACATTCACCGCACAGATGTAGGTTTCTTACATGGTTAATCCACCACATGAACGAAAAGCTTTGAGGGCACGAGTCAGCTCATTAATCTTTGAATGGTCAATATCTTAATCCTTTTAGGATCATCATCAACTCCTTAATCTTTTTTATTGCTTTAGTATTCTTCTTTTATATGTAGCTAATTGGGAAAACATATTTCTAATCCATTTCTATAACAACAACAAATAAATACATATGTATTTGAACCTTAAAAAGTAATGATTACATGATAACGACATTCTGAATAGCATGCATGTAACCCTTCTTAAACATCAAAAAAATAGTAACCTTATAATCAATTAATGAAAAGCAACAAAATTAGCTCAATAATTGAAAGGCAATAGTCGACGATATGTACAAACATGCCACAATAACCTAACAAGTACCAATGATCTTTAGCCCAACTGGTTAAGGTTAGGTATCCATGACATGTAAATAAAGAGAAGGTCATGGGTTCAAGTATCACTCTGAGCAAAAATGCTCAGAGTTGAGCCAGTGGGTTTTCTCAACAATGAGTTTCTTCCTGAGGGGGTTGGGGGTGCGGTCCCGGCTGGAAAACGGATAGGTGGGCCCGATTAAGATAACACCTACCATCCGAAGCAGGGTTGTACATTTGCCGTTCAAAAAAAAACCTAACAAGTAGTCAAGTATTATTAAAAGACAAATACAGAAAGATTAGTGAAGCTAAACGTACATCTCTCTAACTATACTTGCAAGAAACCATAAGTATAGACTTTGTAAACACAAAATATGATTGAAATATTGATTATATCTTGAAACATGGATGAAAACATGAAACCCTAACCATGTTTATTCAATCTCAAATATAAAATAAACATCAAGACAATAAAATCTTACTTGTGGGAATAGAGATATTTGATGAATATGATGAAGCCATGATCGTGACATTCGTTCCCGTTATGATGCTTAGAGTGATCGATGGATGATCTTGAGAGAATAGGTTATTGGTGTGTTTTTGGTTATCTCCCTACTCCTCTATTTATAACATCTAAGGGGAAACCCTAATTATAATTATGGGGTATTTCCATCAAAGAACCCCCTTATACTATTAGGGACTAATTATGTCATTTGGTGAAACTTATTTAAATGATCCGTAGGCTACATATTACGGGTTATTTCTAACATTCTCCCACTTGGCCGAGTGATCATTTGTGATGAGTATACATAAGTTTGGCCAAGTTAACACTCATCAAGTTTCATATTGAAACTTATAGCAAATAGTTACAGTCATTCGAATTAAAGTTAATCCGAGACCGCCAACAATCATACTAAAGTCTCGATATAAAACATTAAACACAAAACCAAAATGACTTAAATAAACCCTTAATGTACAGTATTCACCTGCACAAATTTGTCTATAGATCATTAAGCGCGCATATAAGTTATCATAGACAAAATAAATATTCGAGGAAATCACATTAATCATTAATGCACACTTGATATGATATTATATAAGGTCTCTTGTGAAGCCCATCCTTGTTACGAGTTCTTGGAAAGTTTTGGGTGGTAGACCTTTAGTCATCGGATCCGCAAGCATATCTTTTGTGCTAATGTTCTTGATATAAAGATTATTTTCCTCTACTCGTTCTCGTACGAACAAATATTTTGTATCGAGATATAAACCAGCCCCACTCGAACTATTACTATTCGAGAAACTGACGGCAACTGAGTTGTCACAGTAAATCTTCAACGGTTGTGATATGGAGTTAACAATTTTAAGTCTGTAATAAGATTTCTTAACAACATCCCATGGTAAGTTGCATTATAAACCACAACGTATTCTGCTATCATTGTTGAGGTTGTTGTCAACTAGTGCTTATGACTCTTCCAGCAAATAGGTCCGCCTGCTAACATAAAGATATACCCCGATGTTGATTTCTTATCATCTTTGCATTTAGCAAAGTTAGAATCAAAATAGCCCACCACTTCTAAGTTATCAGTTCTTCTATATGTCAACTTATACTCTTTTGTCCCTTGAAGATATCGCAATACTTTCTTTGCTGCTTTCCAATGATCTAGGCTAGGATTAGATTGATATCGGCCTAGCATTCCAGCAATATATGCAATATCAGGACGAGTACAAACTTGAGCATACATTAAACTTCCCACTACTGAAGCATAAGGTATCAATTTCATCTGCTCCTTCTCATCCTTTGTTTTCGAACATTGAAATGAACCAAAAACGTCTCCTTTAACTACTAGAGCAACTGAGGGAGAGCAATGTTGCATATTATAACGTGTAAGGACACGTTCAATATACGCCCTTTGAGACAATCCTAATATCCCATCGGCTCGATCTCGGTGTATTTCGATGCCTATTACATAAGAAGCTTCTCCGAGATCTTTCATGTCAAAATTATGCGAAAGTAATCGCTTTGACTCATGCAACAAATCCAAACTATTACTTGCCAGTAGAATGTCATTTACGTAAAGGACAATTATAGCAAAGTTGCTCCCACTCATTTTGAGGTTGGTGCATTGATCCACTTGATTTTTGATGAAACCTTGTTTCTTCATGACTTCGTCAAATTTTAAATACCATTGACGCGATGTTTGTTTTTTTTATTTTTTATAACCGTTTATGAATTTCTTTAACTTACATACTAAGTGTTCTTTACCTTTATGTTTGAAACCTTCAGGTTGGTTCATGAACACATCCTCATGTAAGTCACCATTAAGGAAAGCAGTTTTAATGTCCATTTGATGTAACTCTAAATCAAAATGAGCTACTAAGGCCATAACGATCCTTAAGGAATCCTTCCGTGAAACATGTGAAAAGGTTTCTTGATAATCAATTCCCTCCTTTTGAGTATAGCCTTTAGAAACCAATCTTGCTTTTTGACGTTCAATATTACCATTCGGGTCCAATTTGGTTTTGAAAACCCATTTACATCCTACGGGCTTAACACCCTTAGGTAATTCAACCAATTCCCAAACGTCATTCTTATACATGGAATCAAGATCATCGATCATAGCTTTATTCCATTCAGACGATGGTGATGACCTCCTTAGCTGATTTTCGGGTTCCGCAATTTCATAGTCGTATGAGGGACTTGTTCTTGTGTATTTGATGGTGCTTCATTTATAGGAATGTTTGGAGCAACATGAATTTCTAAGGAAACATGAGATAATGGTGCAGTGTTTTGTAATGGTGAAATGTTAGGTACAAGAGGTGTAATAGGAGGTAAGTGTAGAGAGCTCATCCCCCCTCCTCTAGCACTTCTTGTAAGTCAATGTCTTGACTTTCACTGCTCCTACTGACCTTAGAATCCTCTAAAACACAGCATGACGAGTTTCCATGATACGAGTAGTATGAGAAGGACAATAAAATTTATACCCTTTTGAATGATTAGGATATCCTATAAAGAAACAACTGACTGTCTTCATGTCAAGTTTTCTTTGTTGAGGATTATAAAGCTTAGCTTCGGCTGGACAACCCCATACTTTCTTATACCTTAAGCTAGGTTTCCTTCCTGTCCAAATTTCAAATGGAGTTTTAGGGACAGACTTAGAAGGAACTCTATTTAGTATATGAACAACTGTCTTTAATGCCTCCGTCCATAAAAATTCAGGTAAAGAGGAGTTCGCTAACATACTTCTAATCATGTCCATTAGGGTACGATTTCTTCTCTCAGCTACACCGTTCTGCTAAGGAGTACCTGGCATGGTAAATTGGTTTACAATCCCGTGTTCTTTACAAAAGTCAAAGAAAGGACCGGGAGCTTGACCAATATCAGAATGTCTACCATAATACTCACCACCTCTATCTGATCTCACTACCTTTATTTTACGATCAAGTTGATTTTCAACTTCATCCTTAAAGGTTTTAAACATGTCAAGTGATTCAGATTTATCCTTTATTAAGTACAAGTACATGTAATGCGAGTGATCATCTATAAAAGTAATAAATGATTTATGTCTAGATATTCCAATAGGATAAGGTCCACTAATATCAGTGTGTATGAGTTCTAGTAAACCTGAACTCCTGACGGCACCCTTTTTAGATCCATTAGCCATTTTACCTTTAAGGCATTTAACACATGTTTCAAAATCAAAGAAATCAAGATTTGATAATACTTCATCATTCACGAGTCTTAACATGCGATCTCGTGAGATGTGGCCTAAACGTTGATGCCACAACATGGATGATGTTTCCAAATCTCGTTTTCGTTTGTTAATGTCTTCATTTACATTATATGATAACAACGATTTTGAAAATTGATCATCTAGTTCTAACTTATAGAGATTTCCATCCTGATAACCATAACCACATACATGAGAGTTTAAAGCAAAAGTGACTTTGCCACGACCATGCAAAACTTCATAAACATTATTGTCTAACTTTGGTACAGATACTAAGTTCCGAGTAATCCTCGGTACATATAATGTATCATAAAGTTTAATACAATGACCAATTTTCATTATTAATTGCATGGTTCCTACGGCTTTAACGTTATGTTCATCACCATCTCCCACCTTAATTGTCCTTTGGTTTCTTTCCAGCTTCCGGATTGTAAGGAATCCCTGTGTTGAGTTAGTAACATGAACCATAGAACCAGAATCAACCCACTATGTGTTAATTGGAACGTTAACATTAAAGGACTCAAATATCATAAATAGATGGTTACCTTTCTTAGCCAGCCACTCCTTGAACTTAGGGCAATCTCGTTGGGTGTGTCGCTTATTGTGACAGAATTTGCAGCGAGATTGTCCAAAGGAGGCATTTGAGCTGGAAGCTGCACTTGTACCAGCCTTATGGACTTTGGAGCTTTCCCCTTTAAAGTTTTCCTTCCTCTTTAATGGCTTAATGGTGGTAACATGAACAACATTAGGCTTTTCTAGCTTCAGGCGTTCTTCCTCCTGCACGCACATTGTTATCAACTCACCCATTGACCATTTTTCTTTTGAGTGTTATAGTTGATCTTAAAAGCATCAAAGCGTGAAGGAAGAGAAGTCATAATGAAGTGTACTAGAAAACCATCACTGATCTCCATGTCTAAGCTCTTGAGTTTATGAGCCATGTCATTCATCATCATTATGTGTTCACGCACATTATTAAACCCATCATACTTTGTAGTAAGCATCTTCAGAATCAGAGTGCTCGCATGTGCTTTAGAAGATCCCTGGAACTTTTCCTCCACTGATTTCAGATAAGTTTTGGCATTATCCGAATCAGGTATTGCTCCCCTGATTGCAACAGAAATGTAGTTCTTGATTACCATCAGAGACATTCTATTAGACCTCTCCCATTTTTCATACTCTTGTTTTTGATCTGCAGTACTTTTAGCATTAAGAGTAGCAGGAGCGTCATGTCTCAAGGCATAATCAAGATCCAACATGCCAAGAGTAAGTTTAACAGAATCCCACCATGAGACGAAGTTTGCCCCGGTTAAAACTTCAATTCCAAAGTTAGGAGTAATAGTGGATGCTAAATTGATACAAGTAGTAAAAGAGTTAAAGTGAGCTAAATTACAGGGTAATCAAAATCAAGTAGACATAATTAATACGTTGAAGATAAAACCTATTATAACACCAAAATAGTATGCTAAAAGTAAAGTTCTAGTCGAATATTGGCTTCGCATTGGCTTTGACCAAAATTCAAATGTTATGAACAAATTAAAGTAATATTCTACTTGCACAATGGCTTTGCGTTGGCTATAACCAATGTGCAAGTTTGTTATGAACAAATTAAAGTAAGGTTCTAAATGAATGTTGGCTTCGCGTTGGCTAAGACTAACTTTCAAGTATTATGAACATGATTATAATAAGGCGCATAAATACAACAGATCATCTTTGGGCAAAAGTGTAATATTTATACTAATTTGCCAATATTAATCATGTATATTATCAAACAACTAGCCTTGGGGTTCATCATTCGACAATACACATAGTTATATAAAATGGTAACATTAAACTTTAATGTCAAATCAAGTGATATACCGTTGGGATTAATCACTTAATCTTTCAATCAATGAAGTCACCATTTTTTTTCTTTGATTTTAAGATATATAAGTAACTAAGTAAATCATTTACATGGTAAATTATTTCAAGAAGCTACATTTATATGGATTTATGAAAAATGCACGAAACTTATAGAAAGTTTGTATGTAATTAATAAAACATGTAAATACCATAACTGTAATCAAAGTTTTATTCTGTGCATATAAAATTAAAATCGTTTACCTTTAATCATGTGTCAATTAATATAAAATTAAATAGTGAAAACAAATATTAAAATATGACACTTGATTATTAATACGAAACGTCCATTTGTCAAATAGGGGATTCAAAATTATTATATAAAAAAAGCAATAATAACTAAAGTTCATGGATTGATTTAATATTATTAAAATCAATAAATAACAAACGTTACAAATATCCCAATTCGATTTTCTGAAAAAATATTAAACGATACGAAAATAGTATTTTTAAAGTGGTGTTAATATCTTTATTTTGGAAACCGATTAATTTCATAAATCAAAATTAATTTTATTGATTGCAAAATAATGTCTCAAAATAATATTGAAATTAAGGAAACAAATAATTTATTTCATATACAAATCATAAATCATATAAAGTAATAATGGAAAGTGTAAATCAAAGAAAAACATGATGTTTAATTATCCGATTCAGTAATGGTTTTTTTTTTCAAAATCAAATAATTGAATTAAATATTAAATATGAATGTAAAACTAAATCATTCATTAAATATTTAAAACATTAATAAATGAATTTAAGAAACGTAATAATGAAACAGTTTCTTTATGTAAGTTAGCTTTAAATATCAATAATGTTTTCTTTATCCATGCGAAAGTAAATGGAAAATCATCTTTTTTTATTTTATTTTATTCTAAATTCACACACTTGAATTCATCAAAAGTAAACTAAATCACCCAGTTATATTCATATAATAAATTAGAATAATTGCATGAACCACATACAATTCATATGAATTCAAATACTAACTGGGTTTTAAATATCAATTTAATTTAAACTTATTGATGTGGGTATCCAAAACATATTTCCAGAAAATCATAAAAGAAATTCCATACTAGTTATATATAATCCACATGCGTTTCGCTGAACATAGAAAACTTTAAATCAATTTTGTTTGTATAATTTCAAATTCATAATAAAATCGTTTTTTTAATGTTTTAATTGATATAATCAACATAGTGCTCCGATATATGTTGATTATATCATGAAACATGGATGAAACATGAAACCCTAATCATGTTTATTCAATCTCAAATATAAACTAAACATCAAGACAATTAAATCTTACTTGTGGGAATAAGATCTTTGATGAAGATGATTAAGCCATGATCGTGAGATTCATTCCCGTTATGATGTTTAGAGGGATCGATGGATGATCTTGAGAGAATAGGTTATTGGTGTGTTTTTGGTTATCTCCCTACTCCTCTATTTATAACATCTAAGGGGAAGCCCTAATTATAATTATGGGGTATTTCCATCAAATAACCCTATTATACTATTAGGGACTAATTATGTCATTTGGTGAAACTTATTTAAATGATCCGTAGGCCACATATTACGGGTTATTTCTAACATGAAAAAGATCTGCGGAATACCTAGTAACACAATGGACTCACACAAAATTAGAACTCTAGAATCAAACATACAAACTCATGACTTTTCTAATGAAAATACAACGATGGAAAGACTCTAAGAAGAACAACATGTAAACCCTCAACCACGTTAAATACACCGCAAATGAATTTTAGAGAGAAGGCGGAGAACACGTTAGAGAGTGGTAGAATTAGCTAAGTGGTTGGATTGTGAATAGTGACCCTTAAGTATTTAGTCATCATATACTTGATCGAGCTGATTAGTTCAACACTAGCCTAATAGTAACTCAAACTAACCCAACATCGTATACTTAACTTTGTTAGTTTAATAATACCCACTAGCAACTCTAAATCAGCCTCTTTTTGTTCACCATAGAGGGGCTCACTGAAATAGTTCCAGCAAATTCTGGGCTAGACATTGCCCAAGAGTTCAGTGCTAATATGTCCAACAATAATAAGCTAAATTGATAAAAAAAAGAAAAAAAACAGACAATGCATTATAAATACATGATATATTTATAAAATCAAATTGATATATTTCAATATGTGATACCCTAAAAAGGTAGCATATTCTTGTTGGTAAAAACTGCACTGGACCATTAAAGTCTGGAAGCAACGCCACTGGTAGCGGGATGCAAGAGGTGAAATCCCTAGTGGGAACTAAGGAGGAAAAACCCTGGTTAAGGTCAATTACCTGCCACATTAGTACGGAAAATTTTATTCTGACAACTTTATAATACATGAAAAATCACATGACCATGCCATGTGCAAACAAAACAAGACACAATCATACTAAGGAAAGGCACCACTATGTTAATAAAGGCATGATCGTGCCAATAGTGAGTCAACAACAAGATTGACACGTGGATGGACCGATTGACGCGTTACCTAGAACGGCTGTGCCTAAATGCCTAAGAGACGGTGCCAGTCCGTTCTTTATGCCGCACTTGGGTTTGTATAAATATAAAATCACCACTAAGGAGAGTTTTACAACTTTTTTTTTAAAAATAGCACTTTTTTAGAGACAGAGTTGATACTAGGGGCTTTTCTAGCTTAATTTGACATTAAGGATACCTACCCCTACCAAGAGCAAGGACTTGGACCTCGTTGAAAGCGTCATGTTGAAGATTCCAGTTGCTTTGTTCGTTTTCTAGAACTCACTCATGACAGGGACAAGTTCTCAAAAATCAGTCAACTTCCATCAATTTTCAGACATCGTTCAAAGAGTTTCAAATCATATCTGAGAACACGCCTCGGTCATGGACGAGTTCTCAAAAAGCATACTTTCATTATTATTAATCCTAACACCACCATCAATTTGAACCATCACCATCAATTTGAATATTATATCGCATGCAAGTTTCACCACCACCACATAAACCACCAACAAATAAATTTTTAACAACCAAATTAAAGGGAACAAATTCAAAAGTGCTATCCTAATTACTCCCAAGAAGGCTCATTTTCAATATGGTGAATATTCGTTAGATGGAATAGGGTTGGGTATATCCTTAGAAGACACATTTTCAGTATTAATTGAGAGTGATGGGGGATCATGTAACTCATAGAAGAAAGCGGCACCGTTGTATTATCCATATTTTGTATGTTAATGAAATCTGGAACCTAAGGAGCAATATCTTCCTCTACAACCCAACACAAGTGTGTTTCATTCTTGTAGACAAGTAAAGGTTTTTCATAAATTTATTACCATATTTCACAATAATCCCCGAGCATTCATAAGAGATATTATCGCTCTCTTAGGAAGCACTTTACAGTTGGGTAACTCTACCAAACTGCCATCAAATAGAGTCAAAAGTACTCCTATCCTAAAGATGAATATGGATGCCAAATGTTTTATTGTAGTCACTTTCATAATCAAGAATTTGTCCTCCATACATGTTTTTATCTACTAATGAATAATTACATAGCATCAATTTTGGAAAAAAAATAATCAAAATACACATACCTCCTACATACTTTACCTTGGCACCACATATGTTCAAAGAAGATAAATTTTTTTTACATGGACTTTTGTAATGCCCAAATTCTTGAAGAAATGAAACCCTTTTTATGTTTGGGGTAGAAAAACTAATTAAAAGAAACTAAAAGCCAAGACCGGCTCTATAATGTAATTTGTGACGTCAAAGTCTTGGGCCCCTTTAAAAATAAGGGCCCCCATTTTAAAAAGAAATTATAGCGGGTTTTAAGATTTTTATGGGTAAGTGAAATTTTGAAACGCGAAATATACTTGATAGTTGAGTCCCGATGAAAATTTTGATAATTTGATATGTTATTTAAGAAACACAACCACACAATTCACAAAACAAACGACATTTCCTAAGTTCCTTCCTCTTCGATCAATCTGATCGACATCGGCTAACCCTTTTTTGCCTCTTTCTTATTTAAAAAAAAATCAACTATCAAGGACTCACGGTTAGTATATCAAATTTTCTTTGATTTATTGCTTTTGTTTAAAGAAATTTGATTATATTTCTTTTGTTTAGAATGCGTTTTACAAAAGGGCCTTGTTTTTAGTTCGATTGGGCCCTAGAATACGTTGAGCCGGTCCTGCTACAAGAATTAAATGGGTTCAAAAGGGGTTAAAACCCGAAACCCTACTCTACAAAGAAGGAAAGCCACCGCCCCCTCTCTTTCTTGCGTTTCAAGGCTGATAAAAAAAAAGAAAGAGAGAGAGACAACGAGAAGTAGTGAGAGAGAGTACTGTAAAGGAAGCTTGGAAATTTGCCACAAGCAAGAAGGAGGTAATGAAGCCTCGTCCGAATTCATATGCTCGCATGTTATGTTTAGAATAATTAAGATTGAATCTTGAAATTTGTTTTCATAGTTCTTGAGAGAGAAAATAACTTTGAGAGCTAAAAAATCTTATCGAGAAAAAGGTAAGTGATCCATGTTCCAAACATGGATCTATGCACAAGATTGTAATATTACATCGCTTAGAGTAGATTTGAGTATTAAAGTTTAAATCTTTGAATGTTATAAAGTGTTGAAGTGGGTGATGACATTTGTTGCATTGTTCTAGCTTCAAAGGGTGAGTTTATATCCCTACTTTTTAATCTTTTCTCGATGTTTTCGAGCATGATGTGCATACACATGAAATGTTTTCACATGCTTTCCCCATAACTAAGTAAAATATCCATCTAATCACCTCCCCTTATCTGACCCTATACCCCTCATATAAGAATAATGTTCTTTCACATATGAGCAATGTAGACATCAGTGAGTGTTGTTTAACCTAACAAAAACAAAGAAATTCCCAACCTATCTCTCTTATTAGCGACGTACACATAAGTGATCGCGAGCCATTATCCTTGGGCGCCGCCCATAGCATTACGACTAAGATGCCATCCGAAAGATTCAAAACATAGTTTTTGGCTTTTTTTTCTGCATTTATGATTGATAACCTGTCGCCACTCTCCTTCTAGATACTTCAAGTTGTACTAATCTTTTTTCCTAGAGTTTTCGGAGTTGTCGACGACACTAGTGTTCTAAGTCTCTCCAAACGTTATTATTTTTTTATAGTTTACTTTGCCACCTATTTATTTGGAGCTTAAATACTAAATTTATTAGGAGATAAGATTATAAAACCAAAAAGAATTAAAAAAGTTAAAATTCGGTTTGACCACGCGGTCTAACCAGTTCACATGGAAATGGTTCCAAGAGGCACAACCGGAGCGGTTCTACGACTAATCCTTGTTTTGACTTGTTCGGCCAGTTCGTTCGAGGCTGGTTCTAAAAACATTGGTCCAATACTCATAACATATTGTTGATATCTTTCGTAAACAACTAACCACTTCTTGATTACTCTTAACATGGTTCCAACTGGGAAACGGATCGGTGAGCCCGATTAAGATAACACATATCCTCCGAAGCAGGGTCGTACATTTGCCGTTAAAAAAAAGTTGCAATCTATAGACACCCCTCAATTACAATTCCTTAAATCAACTAAATATAAAAATATAGTATGGTCTGCTAGTAATAATAAAAGTTTCAATTAATGGATGATGTTGAGTTCCATTTAGAAGTCTCGAAAGCATTGGAATTCTCTACTGTTTTCTCTCTTAACTTTAAATATCCATCAAGAACTCTTGATGAGTCACCATTTCTCCTATCTAACAAAAGTAGCAAAAATATTTCATAAACTTTTATCGATCACTTGTCGACATGTACACGTTTGTTGCGACCAACACACATCATTTAGTCACATATCTTTCTATTTTTTCACAAATATTCAATTATGAAGCCGAAATCGATGACACTTAAGTTAAAGTTAAAAGAAGACAAAGACTAAAGAAACAAGATACAAGATCTTAAAGACAACCATCTAAAGTAAAAATAATTGTCTATTTATTTTAAACTAAGCTCAACTCGCAAGCAAAGCCACATATTAATTTCATATTAGTTTCATAGGAATAATAAAGTGTGGTTCCTAGGTTCATTACTATACCTATTAGTTTTAATGGCAACTTTCTCTACGTGGACCACTCAAGATATTGTAAGACATAGTTTTGAAGTTTAGGTTTATAATTTTTATATTGTTAATCTTTTGAAATTAATGTTGACATATTTTGTTCTCTTCTTTAAACTTTTAAAATATAATGTTTTATTAAATGTCAGATATATAATCTTGATTTGCTTGTTTTTTACGTTTCGCACAAGTTTCGTTTGAAACCGATACTGATCGAGTGTAATGTATATTTTTTCCTTTTTTCTTTTAAATTCATTTCGTACACCATTATAACGTACTTATTTTTATTTAGAGTAAACTTTATTTTTACACACTATGGTTGATCCAATTACACTTTCAATCCAAATGTTTAAAATTTTTGATTTTACTCACTGAATTATATAATTTATCTCAATCAACTTCAACTCAATAACACTCTATTAAATGAAATGACATCTTAGGTATTTTACACATAGGGACTAATTATATAATTTATCAATATGGTTTATTAGTCGAAGGACCATTTATGTGATTATTTAATGCATTCCATTATCGCGGAAATATTCCCCCATGGCACAACCAGAATATGGGGCCAGAAATTGCAGAGGAGCAGGATCCGAAGCGGTGGCTGCTACAAGAATGGAATATTCCATAGCATTCGCTTCTGAAAGAATTTGAACTAATTGTGCCACAGTTGAGCGTTTCTGTCCAATCGCTACATAGACACAATACAATGTCTCACTCTCATATGAAAGGGAAATCCGGATGAGTAAAAAGGGGCCTTCCTAGTCCTTGAAGTTGTTAGAGTTCGGGCTTATCGACTTGTGTAGTAATAGAAGCGATCCTCTTTACAGGCGCCTACCACCCCTAATTGATTAAAGAGAAGGGAGCCGCCCTAGTAGCATGAGACGACAGCCTTGCATAGGAGTAGTTCTGACTCCAAGAATAGAATCTTATCCCCAGCCATCAGTCTTCGTCCGACATGCGCAAGAGCACTTTGCTCTCCTAAGATCGGCCACCGGGGGCTTTCTTAGAAGAATTCCCACTTGGACTGGTAGTGAGAACCCGATCTCCAGAAGCTAATTGGCAAGGTTCGACTTGACCGGAGCGGATCGCAACTCAAGCACAACTAGAGTTCACTCACCCACGTGCCCAATACTTGATGTGATGACTCTAGCCCCATGTCGGCTTCATTGACGAGTCATGATGCTGCGATATAGGATCAAAAATCGACTTTCATTTCACTTAACTCATCAAAGCAAGGAGTGGCTACTAGATAGATATACTTTTAACCAAAAATATATAAAATACAAGAATTTCACACATCTTATTCTCTCCCTCTTCGCTATTATGTCCTCTCAACCAGAAACCATCACTGCACCAAACCACTATCGCTAATGGCGGAGCTTAAATGTAAGTATGGAGGGGCTGAAAGTCACAGACCCAGATCAGAAGTAGAAATGCTTCGGAAGTTTTAAATATTCTAAGTGTAAAATCTTCCGAAGCCAAGACCAACATCTTCCGAAGCCAAAAGTAAAGTCTTCCAAAGCTTCAAAGACAAAGTCTTCCAAAGCTAAAGAGTGAAGACAGATTTCTTCCGAAGACTTTTAGAGATATGCCTCTATCTGATGTACTTTACCATAAAACTGGACCACCTTTTCGCTGCTACTCTGTAAAGTCACCAACTTACATAAGTTGGTGAAAAGGTCCATGCTTTTGGTAACTGTACATTGAGGTCTTGAGTCTGTGCTTTCTACTTTATGTACTTTTATCCTTTTTAGATAATATATTAGGATGTGAGCTATGGCATGTCAGAGTCACTAGTCAAAAGGCAGATCTGCCTTTTGACTCTATATTTGATTTTATAGTTGTCTAGTCAATTATATCCAGCTGGCCTTCAAAGTATGGCCGGCTGTAGGATGTAGTATAAAGTATCTCAAGTACTTGTAACTTTCTATCGTATGCTTTGTAACATTTGTAATAGAACTTGAGAAGCAATATACAACATTCTTGAAAACCAATTACTTGTGTTGTTTTGCAATCTTGTTCTGTCTCATATTTACTTGTGTTCTTAGCATCTTTTATTAACAAGTTAACCGGTTCCCTATTTGATCCGTTAAGTGTTCTAAGCAACTCTCCTCATTATGTTGTTGTGTTGTAAGTGCATACCCTTCACCGGTCATGCATTTGGTATCAGAGCATTTCAGGCTCTTGATATAAGATCTCACCATCTTAAGATCCCTCACACACACAAAATACTTAACAACTCAAATGGCAGCTATAACCAAAGCTGATATGGAAACTGGAACTATAACAAAGTCTCCACTGATCACTCCCGAAGACTTTGATACTTGGTGTCAAAGAATGGAAGGCTTCATCAAGTCTCAAGACTCCAGGATGTGGGACTCTATTGTTGAAGGACCTTACATACCAAGCACCACTTCTGCTACTGGTGGTGGTATGATTCCTAAGGTTGTGACTGATTACTCTGAAGCAGATAGAAAGAGAAAAGAGATTAATAAGAAAGCCATGATAGCCGTTCAAACTGCTCTTCCAAACTCCATCTACAAAGGCTTCAAGAAGTGCAAAACTGCCAAGCAACTATGGGAAGCACTGAAGCTGATGTATGAGGGGTCTACTGAAGCAAAGGAGAACAAGAAGGATCTCCTGAAGCAGCAGTTTGAAAACATCACCTTCAAAGTAGGTGAAACCATGACTCAACAATACTTCAGGTATGTTGAGATTATGGATACTCTAATGGATGTTGGAGTAACTCTTGAGAACATGAACATTGTAAGGAAGTTTATGTCCTCTCTTCCTAGACAATGGACACATTATTGTGTTGTTATCAAGAGGACTAAAAACCTTAAGACTCTTACTCTCACAGAGTTGTATGGTATTCTTAGTGGCTACCAGATGGAGATGAACATGCAAAACTTATCTGCTAACTCCAGCAATCAACTGAGTTCAGCCCTCCATGTGGTTGAAAGGGAAAGCATTGAACCACAAAATCATCTTATATGCTTCCCTGACAACTCACAAAAGGGCCCTTTCATCACCTTGCTAGAGACTCTAAGGGAAAGCTACACTCAAGGAAGTCCTTTCCAAGAGACAAGTTCTTCTCATGCTTTTGTCTCTACTGATGAAACCTCAGGCAACTTTCTCTTCACTCTTGAAGATTTGGACTGTATCCATCTAGATGATCAGGAGTACATGGAGATAGTCCAGCAGATGGCTCTTCTCAGTCATAGAGCCAAGAAGTTCTATAAGAGGACAGTGAGAAAGTTTCCAAGCAATGCAGCCAGTGGAAAGTTTGGGCTGGACAAAAGCAAAGTAAAGTGTTACAATTGCAACCAGATAGGACACTTTGCAAGAGAGTGTAAGGCACCAAGGAAAAATGGTGGCCAAGCACAAACCAGACCAAACTACACTGAGAAAGCCCCCCAGAATGAGAAGCCAAAGCAGCAAGCTGTAGTTGCTGTTAAAGAAGGAGGCTTTGACTAGAGCTTTCAGGTAGAAGATGCATCTCCAAACCAAGCACTCATGGCAGACCACGATGAAGCCAAGGTATTGGAACATCTTTGTACTCTTGAGTGCATTGCTAAAGTCAATAGATACAGGTCCTATAATTTAGAAATGAGATCTAATCTTGAGTCCTTAAATATCTTAAAAGCTAATTTTAAAAGAGCTGAAAATGATTATAAACTAAAGATAGAGGACTTAGAGAAAACCATTTCAACTCTTAAACATGAGCATACAAACTACAGGACTCAGACCAAAGATCTCATTACTAAATTAACTGAATGCCAGGCTGTGCTTATGATCAGTAAAGCCAAGGCAGAAAAGTGTGTTCTTGAAGAAGAGACCTTCAAGAACATAATATCCTCATCCTTGCATGTAAAAGTTTGTTATCAAAATAAGCAGGGAATAGGATCTTGTGAGATAGCTCCTCCACACACAATCTTGTCTGTAAGATCTCTTAGGTGTGGAACTTGTGAAGATGAGCTTCCCCTCATAGACCATGTGACTGAAGAGGATGAAGAGGAGATGGTGGAGAATGGCTCTGAGAAGAGTGAAGAAAAGCATTCTAAGAAGGGTCACCATCCCTCTGAGGAGAGCAAAGCTATTGGGATGACCAAGTCAAGAAGAAAAAACTTGATCAGGAAGGCCAAAAGAAA
Source organism: Flaveria ramosissima (assembly GCA_025215565.1). Classification (NCBI taxonomy): domain Eukaryota; kingdom Viridiplantae; phylum Streptophyta; class Magnoliopsida; order Asterales; family Asteraceae; genus Flaveria; species Flaveria ramosissima. The sequence continues at coordinate 38,569,946 of CM046032.1, read as the reverse complement.
GTCCAAAAAGGCTCAAGAGATCAAGGCCACCTTCAATTCTGCACTGAAACAAGTCTTCATCTCTGCAGGATTTGAAGTGGTAAAAGCTGAACACACCAACTTGAACTCCATCAACAAGAGTTCTGGTTCATGTCCAAATCATCCCATCATCAAGAAGAAGGCTGATCAGTTGTGCATCACTACTGTACAACCTGAACCATCCAGCTCCAAAGGTAGTTCTATCCCCACAAGAACTGCCACAGCATCTGCAAAGATGAAGATGTAGAAGGAAAGTTATCAAGTTCAGCCTTATTCATAAAGGAAAACTCCTAGAAGGAAGAAAATAGACTGTGTTATGTGTGGGAGTACTTCTCATCTTGCTAAGGATTGTGTTTACAATCCAAAGAGTACTCTTCACATAACCAAGAAAGAAGCTTCTAAAAGTTTGGAGAATAAGAAGCAAGCTTCGGAAGGAAAATCTGTTTCCTTCGGAAGCTCCAAAATGAAGAAGAAGACAAGTGGAAACTTGCCTTCGGAAGAAAATTTGGTCTCGGAAGAAAGGAATACTTCCGAAGCACTGAAGCCTACTGCAGTGAAAGCAAGATCTTCCGAAGGTCCAGTCATCAAAACTTCCAAAGTCAACAAAACTTCCGAAGTATTGAAGGTCAAGTCTAAGCTTCCAAAGGTGGTGTGGAAGTCAAAGAAAGACCAAGTGGCTGAAAGTTCTTCATCAACATCAGCAAATGATCCATCTAGCATGACTATAGGATCAATTACTGTTGCATTGTCTTCAACTTCTTTTGATAAGCCCAAGACCAATGAGGCTTGGGTTTCCAAATGTAACTAATCATCTCTTTTGTGCAGGAACAGCTCAAGACACACATAAATGTATGGATCATTGATAGTGGCTGTTCCAGACACATGACAGGCAATAGTTCACTACTCCAAAAATTTGAAAGAATTGATGGAGGACCAGTTGCTTTTGGAGGAGATGCAGGAGGTTACATTACTGGAAGGGGCAAGGTCATAAATGGTAAGCTCAGCATTGAGAAGGTAAACTTTGTCAAGGAGCTTGGGTACAATCTTCTGAGTGTATTCCAATTTTGTGATCAGAGTCATAACATACTCTTCACTGAGCATGAGTGCATTGTTCTCAGGCCCGGGGTGGTCATTCCTCATAAGCACATCTTGCTCAGAGCCCCCAGGAAAGGGAACATGTACAAGATGGACTTGTAAGAAACATCTCCCTCAGGAGAAGTTTCATGCTTTCTGTCTAAAGCAAATAATGATGAGTCTTTCCTCTGACATAAAAGAATGTGCCATGTAAACTTTAAAAACATGAATAAATTAATTAAAAATGATTAGGTAACTGGAATACCAAAGAAAGAGTTTACAAGTGATGACGACTGTGTTGCATGCCTGAAAGGGAAGCAACACAATCTCACAAGCCAAAGGAAAGAAATTCCATCATTAATCCTCTACACTTATTACCTATGGATCTCTTTGGTCCCACCAGTGTAATGAGTCTAGGAAGGACCTCCCATTGTTTAGTGATCACAAATGATTTTACAAGATTCACTTGGGTCTTCTTTCTTAGAACTAAGGATGAGACCTTTGAGATTCTGAAGAATTTCATCTTAAAGAATGAGAATCAATGTGATCACAAGGTCAAAACCATAAGATGTGATCAAGGAAATAAATTCAAGAATCAAATCCTTGATACATTTTGTGAAGAAAAAGGTATTACAAGACAATATAGTGCTCCCAGGACTCCTAAGCAAAATGGTGTTGCTGAGAGGAGAAACAGGACACTAATTGAAGCTGCAAGAACTATGTTGTCTGACTCTAAACTGCCCATCACCTTCTGGGCAGAGGCAGTGAACACTGCTTGCTATGTGCAAAACAGAGTTTTAGTAGTTAAGAAACATGGTAAGACTCCTTATGAACTTTGGCACAAGAGAAAACCCTTCATTAGTTTTCTCAGGTCATTTGGATGTCTTGCACCATCTTGAATACCAAAGATCAAATTGCCAAGTTTGGTGAGAAATCAGATGATGGACACTTTATTGGATACTCTTCTCAAGCTAAAGCTTATAGAGTATACAATCTCAGAACTAGAGTAGTTGAGGAGTCAGCCAATGTGACTTTCAATGAACACACTCCCAGTGTGAAAGGTTCTGGTCCGGATTGGCTATTTGATCTTGATTTAGTTACCAACTATTTTAACAAATCTTGTGAGAATGTTTCAGGGTCTACAGATATATTACCTACAGGTGATCCCGACCCAAGATTTGAGCTCAGAAGACCTTCAAGTTACACATCTTCAGCTCCAGTGGTAACTATTCCTGCAAATGAAGCTTCTACCAGCACATCAATGACAAATCCTGCTGATGCTTCTGGGGTGCCTTCAAATTCCAGCTTAGAGGCACAAAACTCAGAAGAAGGAGCTTCAAATGTTGGAGAAAATGGTGGTGGTGAAAGTGATCAGGAATTTCTTGATGCTGATAACCACTGCATTGAAGACAACATCAATGATATCACACACTCATTGAATCAAGTCAATCTTGATAAGTGTGCTGATGTGGAGGGTGAATCTTCTTTGCCAGATCAAAATTTTTCAAATTTAGATCTGTCTAAGCAACTTGCTGTGATCCCTCAGCTAAGGATCCACAAGTCTCATCCTACCACAAACATCATTGGAGATGTTGATTCAGGGATGAGAACAAGAGGACAAACCCATGAAGCAAATGTTTGTCTTCACTCTTGTTTCTTGTCCCAAATAGAGCCAAAGAAAATTGATGAGGCTTTAAAATGATGGAAGTTGGGTTGAAGCTATGCAAGAGGAGATACTTCAATTCAAAAGGCAAAAGGTTTGGAACCTATGTCCTCTTCCTCAAGGGAAGACTACCATAGGAACCAAATAGGTTTTTAGGAACAAGAAGGATGATAGAGGACTTGTCGTCAAGAACAAGGCAAGACTAGTTGTTCAAGGGTATACTCAAGAAGAAGGAATTGACTACACAGATGTTTTTGCTCCTGTAGCAAGACTTGAAGCTGTTAGAATATTCCTAGCTTTTGATGCATCCAAGAATTTCAAGGTCTACCAACTTGATGTCAAGTGTGCTTTTCTTTATGGGGTGATTGATGAAGAGGTGTATGTCAGACAACCACCTGGGTTTGCAGATCCTGATCATCCTGATTATGTCTGCAGGCTTGATAAAGCTCTTTATGGGCTGCACCAAGCACCAAGGAAATGGTATGAGACTCTATCTTAGTATCTCTGTTATCATGGCTACAAAAGGGGTACTATAGATGGAACTCTCTTCATCAATGGAACAGGAAATGACATAATGCTAGTTCAAGTATATGTATATGACATTATCTTTGGGTCAACTAATCCAAAGCTCTGCAAAGACTTTGAGAAGCTGATGAAGGACAGGTTTGAAATGAGTGCCATGGAGGAACTCAATTTCTTTCTACTAATTCAAGTGAAGCAAGTTGACAATGGCATCTTCATAAGTCAGTCAAAGTATGTACATGACATACTTAAAAGATTCAACATGACTGATTGTAAGGTTGCTAAGACACGCATAGCCAGAACTCACTCCCTTGGACCTGATCTTGAGGGGGAGTGTGTTGATGAGCATCTCTATAGGGCAATGATTGGGTCTCTTATGTATCTCACAGCCAGAAGGCCAGATATCATGTTTGCTACATGCATTTGTGCAAGATATTAAGCCAACACCAAGATGTCACACCTGGTTACTGTCAAAAGAATTTTAAGATATATTAAAGGTGCTCCATCACTTGGCCTTTGGTATCTAAAGAATTCTGACTTTAATCTGTATGCTTATACAGATAGTAACTATGGTGGTTGCAACATGACTGCAAAGTCTACATTAGGGGGATGTCAATTTCTTGGTGGAAGAGTAGTCTCTTGGCAATGCAAGAAACAATCCTGTGTGTCTGCATCAACTGCTGAGGCTGAATACATTGCTGCTGCAAGCTGCTGTGCTCAAGTGCTTTGGATTCAAAATCAGATGCTGGACTATGGATTCAACTTTAAAGAGACTCCTATCCACATAGACAACAACAGTGCTATCTCAATCACAGAGAATCCTATGCAGCACTCAAGGACAAAGCATATTAATATCAAGTATCATTTTATTAGAGATAATTTTGAAAAGGGATTAATCAAACAAGTCAAAGTTAACACAAATGAAAATATGCTGATCTGTTCACCAAAGCTTTTGATGAGCAGAGATTTAAATATCTTGTATCAGCTATTAGGATGATTAACTTTGAATAGCTTTTCTTAAAACTTAATCATATTTATTTCTAAAACCCGTGTGTCCTAATTTTTCTATTTTATCACCTTCATAAGTCCTTGTTTTCTTTGGAAGAAAATCTTTTCAAAAGACTTTTCTTAGATTTTTGAAAATCTTGAGCTCATTGGAAGATTCAAAATTACCTTCGGAAGAAATTTATGTCTTAGTAACAAATAATTGCTTTAGTAATTTTACATTCGGAAGAAATTTCTGAAATATCTTCCGAAGTTTAAAATCAACTTAAGTACTCTGTATGTTTTCAAAGAACAAGTTTCTTCCGAAAGCAATTTACCTTCGGAAGTATTTATTCTTAGAATAAAAATCTCTGAGTGTAAATTCTCTTCTGAAGGAAAATTCTCAAAAACCTTTGAAATATCTTCCGAAGCCAATATGCCTTCGGAAGCTTTTTCTTCAGAACTTCCGAAGCAAATAACCTTCGGAAGATGTCTTGACTTCAAAAAAAAAAACTACTTTTTGGGCAAAAGTAAACTACTTTTCAGAGGTGGGACTGACATCCGGATTTCAAAGTTTATCCTCTTTCATTAACTTTCTCTCAAATCCTTTTCACATAAATGCCCAACGATTCCCCCCTCTTTCACTATCTTCCTCAATTACACTATTCCTTAAACCTAAATTCTCCCAAACTGCCTTTGTTCTTCATCTTTCTTCATCCTTAAGCTTCTAAAATGGCCAACCTAAACCTTAGAAACAACCCAGATTTCTCCATGCAACTTCACAGGCAACACAACCAAGTTGCTCAGTTAAGCTCTGAGAAAGATGAAAGTTTCTCAGAGATTTACCGTTTCTTAGCTCTATCAAACTACTTCACCTCCCTAACCATTGATCATACTCTCTATGAGGATCATCTGCTTGAATTTTAGAAGACCTGCCAAGAGGTCATTATGGATGGAGAGAAGGCACTGTCTGCCACAGTGCAAGGGAGGACAATCTTCATCACTCCGGCCATCATCAATACTCACTTACAGCTGGATGATGAAGAAGGTGAGTTGTCCTTCCCAAAGGAAGCTGTAAATCATTCTTTTGAGCAGATGAGCTATGAGGGAGATTTCTCTATAAAGATCTTCAAGAAAGGGAAGGTCTCATCCCAGTGGAAATACCTGCTTCATGTGGTTATCCACAGCTTGTCAAACAAGCATGAAGGATTGGACCAAATTTCTGAGGATCTCTCCTTCATAGTACATGGAATGGTTCAAGGGGTCAAGTTCAGGTACTCTCAGTTTGTTTATACAAATTTGCTTGCTAACTTGGACTCCTTAGAATATTATATGTTTCCTAGATATGTTCAACACATTCTCAACTGTGAACTGGGCTCACAGTTGAGGGAAACAGATAATATTCTTAAATTGGGACAGATGAAGCCTGACATCTTTAAAATTCTAAAGAAGCCAACTGTAGGCTTCTCAGGGGTAGAAACAGCCCTTGTCCCAAAAATGTTAGAGCTCATTGCTCAAGGTGACAACCTAGTAACACAAGCTAGTGTTGAACCCACACCTTCTACCTCCCAACCACCAAAAAGGCCACAAGTCACCTTCACCTACCAAAGAAAATCCAAACGACCCCTGATCAAACTATTGAGTCTGTGCAGGCCCCCATATACTCACCCATACAGGAGGAAGTGGACACTAGAGCTCCTACTTCCCCTGAGGAGCAAACCACTCCCATCTCTTCAACAATCAGGGATGAGGTTTCTCATGCTCACCCTGATGAGCTCATAAGCCAAACTGCCTTAAGCCCTCACTCTGAGTCTCAACACTCAAGTGAACAACCTTCAGGGGACAATTACCATCCCTAGCCTTTAGACTTGAATCAACCCATTCCCAACCTCTCATTCTATACTGATGAAGACTTAGGTTTCAGTGGGTACCATGAGTCTCTCTACTCTTCCCCTACTCAAAGAGAGATGAGTACTCCTAAGTCTCCTTTGTCTAGCCCACATCAGTCACCCATCACTGAGGTTGATACTTCTGAACCTGTTCAGGATATCCATATGGAAGAGGCTCTCAGCCCACTAACACCTCAATTGAGGCTGTCAATGTGCAGAGGAAATCCAGCAGCCAAGAACCTGAAGCTGGTGGTGAGAGAGAGGACTTTGGTCCAATCATCTCATCCCCTAATGATTCTTCTGATGAAGATGAGGGGAATCTGAGACTAAAGGTGCAAAAACTGTCAAAAACATGCTCCTATTTAGTCTCTAAGGTTAGTCACCTTGAATCTCAGGTGACTACCCTACATAATATGGTTAATGATCAACAACTTGAGATATCTTATCTCAGGGAAAAACTAGCTGGGAGACCTTTAAGAGGAGCTCAACCAGGAACACAAGAACCTGTGAATGTGATTGACCTAACCTCTAGCTCACCTATGCAAGAGGGTGATGCTACCAAAAAGGGGGAGAAAGTCATTACAGTCACAGAACCTGGGAGTTCTTCAGGGAGTATGAACATTGAGGATTCACCATCCTCACTTGCAACTGTGCATACTCAGCAACTTCCTCAAGTTCACATTAATGTGGACATTATAGACTCTGTCATTAGGAGTCTCTTTGAGGAAGGCATTCCAAGGGCTGTGTCATCTCCACCTCAAGGAACTTCAAACTACATTATTGGTGGAGGTATGATGCTGATAGAAGAGCCCTCATTCTTCACAGAGTTCAAGGGCAGCAAGAAGTATTCAATTTTGGGACCTTGAACTACTATGAAGGTCTTGACCTGATCAACATGCCACTTGTCAACCCAAGTCAATCAAGACAAGCTGACAGGTTAGCACTCAGGATTCAAGACAGAATTACTGAAGAGTTTAGCCTTAGAAGGAGACAAAGGCAATCAGGTAATGTCATTGGTCAACTGGATGCTGAGGCAGACCCTGAGATTAGCTTCAAAGGGAAAACCTTGGCTGAAGGCCCAATGATAGAGCCTGAGAGCCCTGTCACACCAACTGCTTCAGAAATTCATTCCCTCAGTGAAACACCTGCTGGTGAAGGTGTCTCACAACCTCTCTCTGGCCAGAGCTTGGATGCTACACCAAGCAATGAAGGCCAAATCTCTCTCCACCCTGAGTCACAAAGGTCTGTGGGTGACAAAGTGAAAATGATTCTAACTCCTGAGGAGATTGAGGAGGAGGAGAGAGAGAGAGGAAGAGGAAGCTAATAGGAGAAAGTTCTCTGGGTCTTCAAGCTTTATGCAAGCAGCAATCAGGGCTGCCCCCATACCAAACACTCAAGAAGATGAGTTGAGGGCAGTCAGGATTACTTACCTGCAGACCAGGAACTATGACATAGATGAGATTATATCTCTCCCCTTAGAGCAATTAAATGAACTAGCTGACATGGAAGTGTCAAGAGAGATGAAGGAAGCAGAGGATGCAAGGTTACTTCTCCAATTCAAAGAGGAGAAAAGACGAAAAGGTTATACAAGCATGCTCCAACTCTCTCCCCAGTTCAGGAAAGTCCTGTGCAAGAGGATGTGGCAGCTACACAAGAACCTCAGGTAGACAAGGAAACAAATAGGCAAAACATGATCAACTACCTGAGTGCCACAAGTCTCTACCAGGCATCTGCACTTCTTCCCTTGTCCTTTGAGTACATTGAGTTTGAGTATCTCAAACAGCTTGAACTTCAAGTGCTCAAAGAACAAAAGGCAACAAAGAAAAAGATGAGGGAAGATGGTGCAAAGTCAAGAGCTATCATCCAAAAGAGTATGAAGAAGTCTGCTGACAGACAAAGGATGATGAGCTTCTTGAAGCTGTATGGATTCTCCGGAAGGAGACTTAGCCATATGTCTCTATCCACAATGGATGAGCATATCAGGGTAATCAAGCAGAAGATCAAGAGTGAAGAGCTGATTGACTTATACTCTCCTCCAAGTCAAATCCCACCTGAAGTGGAGGTTAAGGTTGAACAACCTGAGACAACACAACCTGGACCTTCTGCTGAGCCTTAGCAAGCTTCAACTTCTGATCCACAGCAGGGTCAAACTCCCTCTCCTTCTGAACCTGTGAGGGAGGAACACCCAACTGAGAAAGACAAGGATGATCAACAAGGTGCTGCAGATCAGAATTCTCACGAAGTCTTCTAAGAGGAAGAAGAGGATGGCTTCCAAACCAAAGTCAAAAAAAGAAGAAGCCTGAATCATCCACCTCTACACCTCAGGCTGAGTCAGATCAACCTGAGGAAGTGCATGAAGAGGCAGCCCAATCAACTCCAATTCAAGTGGCTCCTCTTGCAGTTGAGAGACCCATCTTATCCTGGACCTTCATTACTAATCCAGAGAGATGGCATGTGATCAGAGATCAAGGTGATGAGAATGTCTATACATGGCAAGACATAATCAACTTATCTCTGCATGATCTCTTTGAGATGAGAAGATATTACGAGGGTCTGAGTGATCCTGACCATCTGATGAAGAAGGGTATGGTCATTATCATCCTGAAGACCACCAACATCTGAAGATCTTCTAAGTGTTTTGGTAGCATCAGCCTAGGGGGAGTTTGTAAGGATTCCTATAAGTCTGATGCAGCCAAAACATCCAAAATCTCTCTGCATGCATGCACTAAAGAACAGAAGTAGAAATGCTTCGGATGTTTTACACCATGCACGAGAAATATTCTAAGTTTAAAATCTTCCGAAGCCAAGACCAACATCTTCCGAAGCCAAAAGTGAAGTCTTTCGAAGCTTCAAAGACAAAGTCTTCCGAAGCCAAAGAGTGAAGACAGATTTCTTCTGAAGACTTTTAGAGATATGCCTTTATCTGATGTACTTTACCATAAAGTTGGACCACCTTTCCACTGCTACTCTGTAAAGTCGCCAACTTACATGAGTTGGTGAAAAGGTCCATGCTTTTGGTAACTGTACATTGAGGTCTTGAGTCTGTGCTTTTGACTTTATGTACTTTTATCTTTTTTTGTAATATATTAGGATGTGAGCTATTGCATGTCTTAGTCACTAGTCAAAAGGCAGATCTACCTTTTGACTCTACATTTGATTTTGTAGTTGTCTAGTCAAATGTATCCACCTGGTCTTCAAAGTATGGCCGGCTATAGGACGTAGTATAAAGTATCTCAAGTACTTGTAACTTTCCATCGTATGCTTTGTAACATTTATAATAGAACTTGAGAAGCAATATAAAACATTCATGAAAACCAATTACTTGTGTTGTTTTGCAATCTTGTTC